>VUJU01000414.1:1874-39367 GCA_009835225.1 Aphis craccivora
GCGGAGCACAAAATCGGTCAGTATTCAGTCCTACCTTACCGTAGCAAGACCTACCCAGGCAGACTTGCGCGGTTTGGGAACTACTGACTATACGGCACCTTGCTGTAACAAGACCCACCCAGGGCAGACTTGCGCAGTTTGGGACGTTTTTGCCTACATAATCTTACTGTAGCAAGACCCACCAAGGGCAGACTTGCGCAGTTTTGTTATACGGTAAAAACAACAAAACGTCAACTAAGAAAATTCCCCAAGTGAACAAATACAGTCCACTGTCAAGGCACACTACAAAACACCTAGGGACAAATAAAAATTCGAGTTATCGACTGTATATTTAATTATGTTAAATATGTACATATTTTATAAAATATGTGACCTACATTTTTTTTGTGCTTGAGCGTTTTTTAAACTCATCAATAATTTTTTGTTGTAATTAAAATAAACTGAATTCTTAAAAAGACTTGTAAAATTGATTTTTGAGCATATACAAGTTAATGTATTTTTCATCTTCGTCTATTTTTTTTTCTAATACCGATTCACGTAGACGTATGTACGGATAATATACTATTGAATACACTATAATACTATATAATACGTTCATAAAAAGAATGAGTAACATTTTTAACGTTTAAATAAAGTTTATTTTTCAAACGTTTTTGTTGAAACCCATTTTTCGAACGAGTTTAATCTTTATTTTTTTTTTAATCCGATCACTCCGTTACGGGAGTAACAGAATAATTGGTTCCCATTTGGCCGAATTGGTTCCCGTTTGAAAATAGTATTTTATTAAGTCGAGCCGAATTAGTTCCCATTTTAAAAAAAGTATTTTATTAAGTTAAGCCGAATTGGTTCCTGTTAGTGTTTAGGTCAAATAGTTACAATTTTAATTTTATTTTTAATAATTGGTACAAAATATCAATTATAATATTATATTATAGAATAATATTTACATATACCTACACTCTATAGATAATAGTAGCAATGGATTGTTGAAGGTTTAGCAAATTATCGTTAATACTCCGATCGATTAAATTAACGAGTGAAATATAAGTAATTATTACTTCTTATGTACGTATGACAATGATGTTAATGAGCACTGTACAGTATCAAATAACACATCGTCATATTTACTCTTACCTATACCTACATAAATTTGTTTTCGCTCATACATCGATCGTTTTTAAATTTAAATTCTGATCGTTCGTTATTATGGAAATTTTTAATAAAAAGAGAACTAAGTTGTTAATATTATTATTTTTAACCAAGCCAACTTTAAAGTCGATAGTCCTAAGCCCTTCGATTAGGGCTAGTTCGATACCAGCCCTTGTTACTCGGACGGTTTTAAATAGGAATTTAAACCACGATTATCTACTTGTCTACTGTCTACCAGAACTACTATAGATTAGATAACCGTAATACCTAATTATAATAATATGTATTGATTGAAATTTAAGACTTATTATTTATGTTTTTAATAATGCCTACCAATTTCCAATGAAACTGTTTAGTGAAATATATGTTATTTTTTTGTACTACGGCAGTACGGCGTGTTTTTATTTTATCTTAATGAGTGAGACTCCATAAAAATCACGATTACAATATTATTGTTTGAAAAAATAGCTCATTTACACAAAAAGAACCTGCACTAACGAGTAACGAGTACTGAATAAACACCATTTAAGAAATCGCTTTTGAAGTCTAGGAGCATATAATAGGTATATACAAATCAGCGCAATATTAATTCAGGCACGAAGCCAGACAATCCATTATTAGAGGTAGTAGTCAAAGCCAGTAAGCATAAATCGTATACACCGAGCGACAAAGCGATAAAGGGTTTTCATCAGTTTCCTATCACAGGACCTCCCAAATTAGAATGTTATCTCGTGCATGTATTAAAATTTACTAAATATTTTTCTATAGGTAATTTAGGCTTTTCTAAGTTATTTTATTTTGTAACACTCGTAACTCGCTTATAATTTATATATCAATAAAAAAAAGTATATTATTTAATATTTTTTATCATTATATTTTTTTAAGTTTTTACTTTTTTAATTTCATATTCTAGAGCAGAACATTTTTTATAATATTTCAATACATAACAATAATTAAAACTCGAACGACTAATTCAGTTATAAGTATTTAAAGTTTAGGTAAGCGGAGTAGTTGATCAACATTTTGCAGGGTATCTGCAGTACCTCACCACTCCACTCATCATAACTTAAAATACTTACAAGTATTTCATTAATTACTTTTACGAATTCCGATTTATAAGTGTGAAATTAAAAATGTATTATACCATTCAAAAAAATATAATTTTTTAATATTGTTCCATTTTGCCTGGAAATCATGTAAAAAAAAAAAATTCAATAACATTAATACACTATTAAATAATGAGTGTTGTTTTGATAAAAGAAGTGCCGCTATAGATACTGATTAGTGATTACTTACGATTGTTATGCCTTATGTTCGCAATTATTATTATATTTATGTGTTGAATACAATTCCTTTTTTGAATAATCTAAAATTCAAATTAAATTCTTTTTAATAATATTTAATCATAATCTTTTACCGAGGGATTAAAAATATAAAGGAATTAGCAAAAATACAAGTTGACCGAAATTAAAAATATTAACATTGTATATAACATTGGTAAAATAAAAAGCATCGTGAATAATGGTAATAATTTATTAGCACCAACTATATTAATACAATATATTGTGTATGAGTTGCTTATAAGTAAAATAAAATATACCAAAAATAAGGGGTAAATATGCTAATACAATAGTTTTAGTTAACGCATTGAAAAACTAGAAAGTTAGGAACTGAACACAACATTGTTTATTAACGGCAAGTTAAAATTGATTCTTTTTAAGAATTTAGCACTATCCCAGTTAAAAAACCGGGTTACAGCATAATATATATATATATATATATTTTTTTTTTTTTTGATGTTAGTCATTTTTTAATAAAGGACAATGTTGTATAAAAAATAAAATAATAAAACTCAAGAAAAAAGTTAAATACAAATAAATACAATATTAAATTACAGTTAATGATATTTAAAAAACTAATATGTGATAAAAGTATACAAGAAAAAATAGATAACATCAGATATTTTATGAATTTTATATGATGGCGATTCTGTTTCCATATTCAGCAATTCATTTGTATCCAAAACACAACTCGTATTGTATACAACAATGCAATAAAATATTTACTGACAAACATTTACTATTTTTAATCAGTGATTTTTTTTAAAAAATAAACATACTATTACAAGCAGTATAACAGTCAATATTAACTTAAAATAGAAAAAATAATGCATGAAAAACATGATTGTGACGGCTATGTAATGGCACTATACAATTTACATTCCGAGCCACACAAGTTTTGTTCAACATCAATATTTATTACTTTCTTAAGCAAATGTTATTAAGTCTTATATTATGAATGTGAATGTTATTATTTCTTATTACCATTGATAGAATAAATGTATTTATACATTTAAAAGAACATAAAATAAAATATATATCATACGTTATTATAAGTATAAAAATAATACAAATAGAACATAGTAAGGCGTTATTAACAATTATTATAGATACAAATCTTAACATGTAAGTGGCTCGGCAGTTTTTGTAAATTAAAATAACAACTATATTAACAACTTAATACAATTGTTTTGTTACAAACATTTTTAAGTAAAACCAGATATAATAAAATGGAAGCACTGAATACCTTTACAACAGAACATCTAAAAGAACATTGTTGCGGTTACAAACATCAATTCATAATAAAAACAAATAACAATATAATATATAAATATTCTAAAATATGTTTGTATGAAATATATTTTTCTAACAATCTTTGATTTCTATTTATGCATATTATCAATGCAAAATAACAAAATTATAAAAGCCTCTTTAAATTACCCTATATAAAATTATCAAGAGGCATTTAAAATAACAACATATTATGTAATTAGAAAAATATTAATTCGTTGTAAAAATTGTCTCATTTGATGATTGAAGCGTCTATAGATACATAGGTAACTCAACAATAAAAGTTAAAGCTCGATTATTAATTATTGTTTAAATTTGATTTAACACTCTTAAACCAAAAGTATGTTTAATATTAAATACAACTCTAAGCACTGCAAATCAATATAAATATAAGGCACATGTCGACCCGTTGGAATGATTTAATTGCCGAAATATAGAAAATAAATTTTCCAAATTTGTATTATTTATTTTATTTATTTACTCCTAAACCACAAATTCAAAGACTTTTATTTAATGTAAATGAATTATAGCACTGTCAATGAGCCAGAGACTACAACCTATCATACATTGTGCCCAAAGTGATTATTTATACCAATTACTTTGTTATAGCTTATAAATACTTAAATAATATTGAACACCTAATTATGGCCATGGTATTAGAGACGCATGGAAGTTATTAATAATGATACCATGGTTGACGTCTGACCCAACATAACCTTATACCAGTGTCAGTTCTTATTTTAATTGAAGCTGCTTCAGCTGCTCGTACAGTTTCCTTAACAGACTGCATCAAGTTTTGTGCATTACCCACCAACATGTCAGTAGCTTCTTGATCTTCTTCTGAACCATGGGCTCCCAACATAGTTGCTTTGACTGTGGATAAGATCTTTAATTGAGTACCAATGGTCGGTATACGTTCACACACTTGCAACAAGTTCTGAAAATTAAGTTTATCATAAATATAACTTTAAAGGTATTAATAAGTTGTTATTTAAAAAAAAAAACTTACAGTTCTCATTCTCTTATCAGTGCATTCTCTAGCTAGTTCCTTGGCCAAACGTGTCACTTCCTCAGAAGCTTCAGCAATTGCTTTAGCACAAGCAATAAGATCACGTTTGGTACCAGTTTGTCCACGAACCAATTGGGATAACCTGCCCATCAAAAGAGCCATTTTCTTTGCAGCAGCAATAATCTTGTTATCTTTACTTGACCATTGTCTCACTTCTTGATGAAGTCCATGAGCTGCAGCCATAATAGGTTGATTAGGTAATGGTGCATGCTTGAACATTTCATCTTCATCGTCAGTTTCAGCAGGTAATGGTGGTCTTGGTGGAGGTGCCTGTTCGCCAGGCAATGGTGGACGAGGTGGAGCTATTTCAGGCTCAATAGACAATTCATACAGATCTGGTACAACAGTGATAGCTCCACGTACACCACGGACCGCATCCAACAATACATTATTAGATTCTCTCCAACGTTTAATAGCTTGATCATTATTAGTATTTAATGCTACTGGTTTAGCATCTTGGACCATTCTTGCCACAGCAGCTTGTAAGATATCTGCTGCTCTATTTAATGTTGCATGGAACACAGGATCCTCAGAATTGTCAGCCTCTTGCTTGGCAACTTGATATACTCTGTTTCCTAGACGAGCAATAGCTGTTGTATGTTCTACCATTTTATTGGGGTCATGTCTGGCAATAGCATCCTCACATAGTTTTGCATGTTTACGCATTTGATCCTCTATTATTAAAAATTAAGTAAATAAAAATTAGTATAAAGGATAGCTAAAACATAAATAATGTTATACCACTTATACCTACTAATTATACACTTTTATACTAACCAGATAGTCGAATAAAAGTTGCTGAATCTGTAGCCTCATCACAAAGATTTCTTATGTGTGTTGCTGTATCGGCATATTGAGAACACAAATTGTCAAAATGCTCTCCAGCTACTTTATTATCAGAGTATTGTGATCGGATTTGTCCAGCATTTATTAACTGAGGTCCGAGAGATTCAAGCTGTGAGGCAGCTTGATTTAAAGCTTCAGACAACTTTTTTCCACCTCCACCAGTAGCAGCTACGAGTCGTCCAGTTCGACCTGCTCGTTTTGACCAGTCAGATAACCTAGTAGCTCGATCAGCAAAATTTGCCTCTCTACCAGGAGTTCCTTATCAAAGTAAAAATAAAATTTGCAATATATTACAAAAACAAATACAACAATTATTGTATATTATGTATGTTTACCTTTTGGTACATGCACTGCATCTGTAAATTGTTTTAAAGGTGTATTTATGTCAATAAAATCTTCTACAACACGACTGACCACTGCATCTTGTATCATTTTTTTCAATTCATCCAACTTGTGAGATAATTTTCTAGAAATCATAGCATTAAAGTTATAAGCTGAATATACAAAAACAGTAAAAAATAAAAAAAAAACAAGACAATTTATGATTACCTGGCTATTTGTTGCGCTTGGGGGGAGTTACCTTCACCACGGCGACATAAATCATTTAATTGTCGAGATAAGGTATCAACTTCATCACAGAGATTTAATATTTCTGCTCTTTGAACACCGGGAAGTCCATCAGCCACCTAAGATATTTCATACACGATTAATTGAATAATGAAAACAAATAAGATGACAAAATGCAAGATCAATTTTTTTTTTACTTTACCCTATGTGCTTCATCAATTATCAAAGAAATAGCTCTTTGCCCCAAGCCATTATCATTTCTTTCTGGATGTAACAACCATTGTCTAGCTTGATCCAATTGTCCACCAAGTGTATGAGCCACTTGCTGTCCTTTAGCAGCAACTCCACTTTTCTCTGTGTCATTAACTGCTCGTGTGACTAGTTTCACTAACTCTCCAATTCTTTCGTCAATGCTACGCGATAAACTTTCTGCTTGAGCAGTAGCACCTTTTCCATCATGTCTTAGTTCGCAAAGAGCATCAGTCATAGTGTTAATTTCCGAACATAATTTCTGTATTGGCTCTCGAACTTTAGGTGAACACCGTTCTGATATTAAATGAGATTGTTCAAGTAAATGGCGAATAGACTTTTCACCTAGACCTCCAGGCATTGATAATGGTTCCTGGAAAACATTTTCATTTAAAATATTATCTACAATATTGTATAATTTAAAACTTACTTGTAACCAATCATGAGCTGTATGGACTTTACCTTCGATTACATTAAGGGCTTTTCTCATTACAGTTATGTTATCAGCTTCCCATTCGTCTTCATCATAAGTGGTCAACTGTAGTACTCTTATTATTTCTAATAACTCTCCTGTCATTCGGCTAGTGAGATAATCTCTATTCTCAGCTGCTTCAGCAGCACCCTTACCTCCTGAAATTAATCTTTAGTTAATATAATGCAGAAAATTATAAAATTGTATTTTACATTTATAATTAATTTTTTGATTTTACTACCTTCTGAAAGAATATGAATATAAATCTTCATGCTACATATAAGTATTGGAGCTAATGTTTTCACTTGATCAAGACAACGAATAAGTATATCTCGATGAACTTGATGAGTAAGTTCTTTTTCACGGGCTCCTACTTCTCGAGAAACCTATAAATTAAAAAAAAAAAAAATGATTTAGTCTAAAACTATTTAAAATAATAATTATTAATCAACCTACTTTACTTAGACATGGACTTAAGTCTTTAAGAAACTGCACTAAGTCTTCCATACTTTCAATAACTTCAGCGACGGCTAAATAATCTAAAACTTTTTTACACTCTCTTATGATTTTTCTGACTTCAGATTCATCAAAACACAACAACAAAGATGATGTTCCTTGTAAAATTCCTCTAGATCCTTCTATCAGTTTTCTCCGAGCTGGTCCACTATAGGGATCTTGTTTTAACATAGCTGAAGCCTCTTCAAGTAAACGAGATGCCCCTTCAACTCGATAAAGGGCCGAAGGAAGATCTTGTTTAAGTATTGGATCATCACTACTGCTTATAGTTTCTTTTCCCACATTGATAAGGTTCATAACTGCACGACTTACAGCTTGAACCGGCTTTTCCAAATCTGGCATAGCACTTCCATCTTCAGCATCTTCATGTAAAATAACCAACCTGGATACCTATAAATTTAACAAATAGAATAGATATTATATTAATAATATTTTAAAAATGTTTACAATACAGGTATTATGTTATTAAAATAGTACGATGAAATACAATGCACCTTTCAAGCAATAAACTATTAATATACTGCAAAACTAGTAAGGAGTCGGATAAGCAATAGTAGTAAATAGTCATTTAAAAATATTGAGTGTTAAAAAATAGTCATTTAGAATCCATATGTATCATGTTCTACTCTAAAAATAGTAATGTTTTGTCCCAACTGTAAGACTTACATTAGTTATAAAAATAGAGTAGTTAAAGGGTAAACTAAATTATTTTAATATACATCTCTCTTGGGTCCTTTTAGTAAGAGAAGTATAAATATATACAAGAATCTTGAGTTTGAAATACATCCTGTTTTGAAAAACATATTACCAGAAGAATCACATTCTCTATAGATATAGATAAATGTCATTATACTATTTAAATGTAGTATATTATGGAGTTTAAGCCAAATAAAATTTTAAACTCA
The DNA here is from genome assembly GCA_009835225.1 of Aphis craccivora. Classification (NCBI taxonomy): domain Eukaryota; kingdom Metazoa; phylum Arthropoda; class Insecta; order Hemiptera; family Aphididae; genus Aphis; species Aphis craccivora. Next base: position 10,278 of record VUJU01000414.1, read on the forward strand.
CAAGAAATTATTGAAATATGATAATTACCTAATAAAATAATTGTGATGATTTTTCAGAATTATAACATCCGATATATATTTTCATTTTATTGATAAAAATAATTATTGTAATGTTAAATATAATAAACGTTAAAGAAATTAATTATTAAGTAAAAAAGTAGATAGGTTCCTATTTATTATATTAAATTATATATTTAGGTACCTATTTAAATTTTAAAAATATATATTACAAATAATATTCCTATAGATTGTCTTATTCTATGCCTATAGTAAATACTAAATACCAATTCCATCCAACTATTTGTAGATTTATAAATAGGTATATCAATAATCACTAAAACAAAACGTTAATATACTTAGATTTTTATATTTATTTGAGCTACTAACCTCCCCTTTAAATATTATTAATAATAATGACTATATTATGAACTATGGATTATTATGAATCATCAATCTACATTATACTTAGTGATACTCAATACAAATAATAAATAATATAGACAATCCATTATATGAATTTCATTATTGGGTATCTATTTATTTATCTATCACTCTCATTATTATTTAATACATCAATATTATATATTATTAAAAAGAGAAATATCTGGGGTTTTATCTATCATAATAGAAACTATCAATGTTATATGAAAGTGAATTCCTGGCTAAATTCAACATTTAGTATGAGCGTTAAGAAATGTATTTGGTAGGTGTTTTATTTAAATCACTCAAAGTAAACATGTAAACATATACATATGATTTCCAATTTCAAAATATTTCAATTACCTAATTTAAGTTCTTTATAATCATTTATCATACCAAAAATGAATTACTATGAACACATTCTATATTTTAAATTTAAATTTTATGCAGGTATGATACCCATAATTTATCTATGCGACTTCAATGTCACATGAGTCATGCTCTTATCAAAACTACCTATAGGTACTTTAAAAATAATGATATTAACTGTACTTTACTGCTTTATTAAATTGCATTTCTTGTAATTTTTATCAACGGTACACAGATAAAATAAATTCCTCAACATAAAACTATGTACTTTTGATTGTTATAAATAATTTTTAAATTACCTATATTGTATTAAATAATTTATTATGCTTATATTTCTTAATGATTAAACTTATTAAGCTACACTAAATTGTCATTGAATATTAGATATCAATATATCATCTGACCAGGTGACCTACCGCATAAAATTATTTACCTTGTCTCATTACAAAAATATACTGAAATAATAAAAAGAATCTGTCTCACCAAGGATGACTAGAAGATGAGAGGCAAGCTAGGAAACTTGAAAAGTCAACGTCCAGTAATCAAAGAGTTTACATTAGGTAAGTAATGTACTGCAGCAGCAAAAGCTAATGAATATACATAATGCTCATTGTAAATCAATCATCGTGTAAAACATTTCAAACAAACATGATATGAACATGATGGAAACATTAATTGAAGGCACATTGGCACAAGTCCATCAAACACTATACATTAAGAATCCTTGAGATCAGATCAAAAGGAAAAAAAATAATAGTAATAATAATAACGAAATAGGTAGGTACCTATATATATATATATATATATTTCATTATTACAATATAATAATATCACAAATTGGGTCAAGCTCGCAGACGAGGAAAGTGACAAGTGTAACACACACACACAATAACATTTCGATTATATTCTGCGTATACGACAATAAAATATATAGTAGGACAACGATATTATGTGAGGAGTGTTGTTGGCATTGAGCAAGAGCGACGGCGGCGGCGGCAGCAGATGGTCGTCCTATAAAGGTCCGAGCCCGATCCTTACTAAGTCTAAATTAAACGCAGTCTACCTACACATGCCTACACACGTCACACGTGATACAATAACGATAATATACATATTATAGATAGGTAGGTGTTACGTCGTCAAATCGTATCGCATCGCCTATCACTCGGTTAGGTACTACCTGGGGAGATTAAAAAAAATTTTAAATTATTACCTGTTGGGCGACGGGCTCCAATATGCTCTCGATGGTTTTCGTGTGAAACACCGGCATTTTGGCGGCGGAAAATTCGGATAAAAAAAATTTAAAAAAAATTCAAAACCCGGACAGAACTCTGGCGAGCGCCAATATCACACGCACAAACGCGACTGTCGCGCGGGCGGTGGGCAGGGGCGGTGCGGAGCACAAAGGTGCAAAAAAGCGGGCAACACGAGCACACACAACAACGCTACCACTACTGTCAATGGACCAGCGAAATAACCATTTATAGGAAACGACGTAGACTTCTTAAAATAAACACAATTCTACTGCGGCAGTGTGCGGTTCGGCAGACGGTTCACCAGCGCCAGCAGCAGCAGCACTGCGCTGCCCTCGCCGCTCGCCACAACTCGATCCTCCGCCGCACCTCCTCGCGCACTCCCACCCGGCGTAGACGCCGTCTCACCAGCCCCCCCCCCCTCCCCTCCTCGGCTCATCGAGACGCCGACGACCCGTCAAGTCGTCGTCGGCCGAAATGTCGTCCGGACCGAGTTAATTATATTATGTGTATATATTTTTTTTTCGGCGCCCACTATCATAAAATTGGGGAGAAAAAAATCGGATACGACTTAACGTCAATAAAAATAAAAATCGTGGTGATGATACGATTTGCGGGTTTCGATAATAATTATTATTAGTAGAGAGCCTCGATGATCAAGGCTCTCTAATTATTATAGGATCGACGATATCGCGTTGTACACATTATACTATATAGGTACTCGTAATATCATATTATTGTTCAGTGCGGTGTGTTACGAATATTTGGAATACTTGGACGTGGAGAAAAACAAAGCCAGAAATTTGCATTGTTTATAAACATTATATTTCTATAGAAATTTAGAAAATAATTCGATAAACGTACCTCTACCTATTAATAATTGTTTTGTACAATATGACCTTGTTTTTGTTTTTTGTTGCTATTGCCTTATTGGCTTCGTCAAACAATGGAAATTAATCGTTTTTAGAGGGATACCGGGAGAAAAACCAGGGGTGGATAGGCGGATAGCCTAGCTATATGCTTTTCTGCTAGTCACGATAAACTAATTAGTAATTTAGTGAGTTGCTTGTATACTTAGTTAAATATATAATATATAGTTAATCGTGGTGTTGTAGTGTGCTAAGAATGTAATTTGTAACACTGATCTTAATCAAAATTTTGCCGGGGGGGGAGCCGCCGAACTGCTGAATAATATTGTCAATATTACCATTGATTAAATATACTATATATAATATATATGTATATTTAATCAATGATATTACTATCTAATATTAGTAATATTATACATATAGGTAATGTATAGTTCATCGATTTATAATATTGTAGATGTAGAATACGATACTGCATACCTCCCAGTCCACAACTGGGTGGTTGAGAAAACCCACCTAATGATGCTATGGTTCTTTCTTTTTCCTATCTATTTCCATAAACATTTTAAGTATTACTCAATACTCTGTACTCATTTTGTAAATAAGACATTAAAACGTGTTGGACGTTGCAGGTGTTACCATTTGGCATTATTCTCATAAATTTGTTAACAAGATACACGAAAAATACGACATGATACAATGTGATGATCTCGTATATACTGTAAGTATAAAAAGAGAAACTCTAGTAAAAAAAAAGAAAAAAATCCAAGGGAAAAATATATTTCCTACATTACTCCTTGTAAATACGCGCCATTGCCCACTGATATTATAATATAACAAATTTGTACATTATTTATATATACTTAAATATACATCACGCGATTTTGAATAAATGAATCTACAAGGTCCGATGATCCTCTTACAAGACAGTGTACGTTATTGTCGCCCACCAAAGAAAATTGTATTTATTATAACAATTTTATATTATTATTATTTTAATATTAACATACTTAATAAACGTTTAGATACAGGGAAAGTTTGAATTTGTATAATTTTGACTATTGAGTATTCAAATATTATATTGCCATTATTAACCTATAAAAGTCTATAACTATGTACAATATATATATATTATACGTCATACGTGTAATAATATTATTAATATTATAATCGAATTTTGATATTTAAATAGATACATATATTATACTATAGGTACTACTTTCTATCAACCCGATTATTTTCATTTGAATGACTAGGTATATGACTATAATATACGAAAAAATTGAATTCACTAATCGCGATGCAGTCACTTAGTTCTAGTTATAATAATAATTTGGTAAATGAAAGAAAAAAATCCACACCCACCGAATTCAAGTTCAAGTATTTGAATAAATCATCCTAGTACAAGGCTTAATTATAATTCTTTCGATTTCTTAACCAACGCAATAATCTGTGTATATAAATCGATTACTGCAATATACCCAGCCCGAAAACGGCGAAAACGGAAATATTAATAAAGTCTTCTCGTCCTTCTTTGTCAAAAGTATTCACTACACGTCTATACAAAGTAGTGCGCTACTAAGTTCCTAAGATTTTAGTACCTGTGTATAAATATCCTGTACGATTGTACGAGTGAGAATATATCATATTATGTATATCTATTATTCATGATCTCTAAAAACCACTTTCCTTGGCTAAACCAGACACACATTTATAATGAATGTAATTATGAATTTAAAAACATATTTTATTTTTATTGTCAGTGCTCTTTATTTGTGAATAATTATCACTGTAAAATGTATATTTATTCCACTAGAAAAGTAGTGTTTACCATAATAATATATAATTTAGTGTAAACTGTACACAGTATAAAAGGCACGTCGACCTACGGCCACCTACGCATTTTTAATTATATAATATTCTATATTGGCTGACTAGTATATGTATATTACATACAATATACATATATTAACAAGAATCACCATAATATATCGTCAGTTTATCTACACCGGTCGCAGAAACGTCATACATGACGTAATGATATCTATCATAAATAATGATTCTAAAAATATTAAAAAATAAAATCAGTTATTTGAGGCTGCGTATATACTTTATGGCGGTATATACCGTAAAATAAAAAAAAAATAATAATATAATAGATACCCGGTAATATTAATAAATTAATAGCGATTACGCGCTGATGACGAAATGTTTTTACTTTTTACGTACCTAAATACTATATAGCTTATAATATTAAAATATTTAGAAAATCCTGACCGTCTGACTCACTGCGTGAGAGCGCGACTACACCGAACACGTCCAAGGTAAATAAAACCAGACGACGGATTTTGTGACGAATGGTTTTTTTCCACTTCCTTTTCCGACGATGACGCGGGAACAATAATTGTCAATCATCCGCAGTGTAATATTTTATCGGGTTGTCTGTAATGTGTATTTGCGTTTATACAGCACGTAGCTGTATGCCTGTATACCTATGCGCCGTCCAATGTTATAAAATTTCTGTGCGTACAGTGCGTAAATAATAGAATCACGCGTGTGCCTAAGACACGTCTTCTGAACGATTAAACACTCACACATTGTTATTATTTTTTAACAATTGATAATTTACTTTTAATTGATATAATTACCGTATTGATTGCTGTTTTATTAGTATATTATGTAGCGTATTGTTATATAATTATTGACTACCGCGGCAGACAGCCGTACACGGTTGAACAGTATAATTAAAAATTAAAACAATTGTATCTTGTATAGTTGTATAGGTATAATGTGTTAACTGCAGTTCATCGTAAACGATTATATTGCTCGTAATTTCGCAGATTGCAGCAGTATCATTAATGTGCGAATAAAATGAAATCTATTTTGATCGTTATTATTTGTGAAGACTTGACGAAAGGTCGATTTTTTTGTCGCCTTTGGTCGTTTACTCGTTTATGAATCATTATATTATGTTATTAGTCATTAGTATCATTACTCATTACATAACAGGACTCAAGGAGCTTCGACAGACGAGTGCAGACCGTGCAGCGTGCAGCATAAAAATATACAGTTGTCATTTATACACATATGAACAATTAAAAGTATATACCATAAACACCAAACAACTTGTGACAGTATGACACAATCGTAATTTATAAAATAGACAAGGTCATTGCAAAGCTATACGGAATCATGGAATGCACAGCGAGTATTTGCAGGATATTTTGAGCGATAACTGCATTGTCTTGTTGCATCTTGGCTCTTGTCGTATGTATTACATAATATTTGAATTTAAGAAAATGTCATATACTTTGAGAATTGAGTTTACCACACACGTTACTCCTCATACTATTCTCAAACTTCTAGACTTTATATTCCACTAAATCTCTGCCTAGTGCATACACTATATTTTTTAAAATATTTACAAAAAACTTTTTGTTCGCCAATGCAGTACCTACATCGCTTAATTTAAAAACATACACCTATAGATGAATCTATATTAAACTTTACGTAGACAAATTAAAATCTGATTTATACTTATGAAATTTGAAATAAATAATTCTAATTATCATTTTTTAATACTAGTAATAATAAATGTGATAGGTGAAATATTTAAAGTATTCAACAATTGCAGTAGGTATTAACTAGATTTTTGGACTAGTAAATTGCTAGAATTTTGTGCGTAAATTAGTAATTTATAGGTATAAAATCAAAATATCAACTTTATAATACATAAAATAGTGTTCATTTTTTGTATTAAACTAAAAATGTATGCCATTATTAATAGTAAAAACAGGGAACGGAAAATAAGTCTCTGGAAAAAAGTACGTAGGTAACAGTTTTAAATATCTTATGTAAAATAAACTTATTCACTATGTATAATACATTAATAGATTAATACATACGTTTTGTGCAAAAAACACATAAACACAATGGTTAAGTCTACAATTGCATTGATAAAATGCATAGTTATGGTATAAATGTAATCAGTATTCAGTCAGTGGAGTTATGGGTTATATTATAATATTTTATTTTGAAGTAAAAGGTTAAAATATTTTATATTTTTAATGATAAATAAATATTATGTATTCAATATATAATACATTTAAATTTTTTAAATTAAGATGCAGGTATAATGTTATAATTATAACTTGTATACGTAAACAAAACCACTATAAAAAATTAATTATATATATTTTTTAGAATTATTAGAAATATTCATAAACGTTATACTGTTATAGTAATAGTTAGAAATATTTGGTAATATATCTACACACAATATTTTTTATAAATAATACATTATTTTATTTTCGAATATTTTTTCAGGAATTTTTTTTTTTTCCATTAATATTTCCATATTAACTACAAGATATAACTGTACTAATCTAAATTGACATATTTCAGTGTACCTATAGTATTATTACTATTATTATTAATTATTATACTCTACCTATAAATGTGTCTCTGGCTCGTCATTAACTCATAACCAATAACAAATCGGCACATTAAATACTTTATTTTTTATTATCCGTTATCACAATAGAATATTTAGGTATATTATATTAATATGTTTATATATATGAAATATATATATGTAATAACAACAAATATGTAAACTTATAATTTCATTTTCACTTGCCAATTGGCAGTGTTACAAAATAATAAGGTAGGTATAATAAATTGTCAAAATGTGTTGTACATTAAGTTCACGAGGTCGTACGGACATTCAAAAATTCAAAATAATTGGCAAATATGTTGTGTTTATTGACTATAGTTTTATTTTTATAATGTTGACTGTACAGTGTATAGATAAGTATAGAGCTTAGTATTTAGGGTTGAAGTGCTATGAACGTGATCGACGATCTGATATTTTATTTTTAAGTGACTATAATATAATCCGAAAGATAATCGTCCTCCTCCCCCCCCCAAAAAAAAAATAATATTCTTCATTAATCAAAAAACTAATTGTTTTTAAAAATTTTTTAATATTTCTTAAAATATTACGTACTAAAATTTTATTTAATGTACTGAAAATTTAACACCTACTAGATGCAATTTGATACCAGAAACAACCAAAAAAACAAGAAATGATGAAATATGAACACAAAAAACACACGTCTATTGTAAAACCATTACATTCATCGCTGTGAATCTGGGATTTGAATTTAAAAATGTATAGATAAGTTTTTTTTTTAAATATTCATTAGATTATTAAAAGTATTCAAATACCCAATCTGTAAATCTATTTACATAATTGCGCATTATCCATATATATAAAAGTATATGACTATGTATATTGTATATATTATTAAGTTAAGTGTTATTTATGACAACTTGAAAGACAAATTAAATGATACTTGTATTGTTCAGCAGTAACACTTTCAAAATAATTTTATTCATGTTTTTAAAATTTAAGTGGCGTACCAGGTACAGCATAAGTAATATTTATGTTGCATAACTACAATTATTAATTGCATTATCATAAATGTTGATGGGCTTGGAAATATTTATTTACTTCTCTCTAAATAACAGTCAAGTCACCAACCCTCTCCCCATTAACAAATACTCATCAAGTAGATATGTAGGTACTACCTTTACTTTGTTTAACACCAATTGATTTTTGTCGGTTAAGCTATATAATCTGTGCATAATGTATAAAATTGAACAACATGACCGTTAAAAGTTAAAACAATCAAAACTATATATTATAAATAAATAATGTTTATAATTTTAATTTATAAAATATATAAATGAAATATTATAAATATTCGCATTATTTATAAGGTAAGTAAATATAAGTATGATAAAAATATTGGTCAACAATAACGTTATTTCAAATTCAAATGTAATAATGTTTGTATAAAGCTAGTATCGATTTGTACCTGCAATGATGTGTCTTTGAATCTAGATCGATATCCAATTTTGAATTTTTTCTTTTTAAACTTTGAGACTGGTCGTGTCTCACACTCTCTGTATCTTTATAATATAGTTGTTTGAGTAAAAACAACAAATGTATATTTATAGGCATGTGAGTGTAGGTGTACTATTTTGCTTTTTGCCAGATTATTCAAGTCACTAGATTTGAGTGACTGAGTCCTTGTTATTTTATCACATTTGGAGCTACTATATTAGATATATATATTTATATATACTATTATATTACAGTATATAAGGTTCGCCGATAGACTGATTTTTTTTTTTATCTATCTTCTGCTTCTCAATTCTAAAATCTAATGGATATTTATTAATTTGAAGAACACTAAACATAATATAATATATTTTAAATTATAATGTAAATATTAATTTAAATAAAATATTTAATGCTCATTTATAATATTTAGTATTTATCAAACCACATATACCAAAAAATAAAATGTTGGTATAGTCAAATATATACAATGTATATATTTGAATTTAATTTATCGTTAATTCACAATACCTATATTCATAGCCTCATAGGTGGGTAACATTATTAAAACCAAGCTGTATTTTTGTCTGAGTGTAGACTGTAGATACCGGCCCTATGAGTCTGTGACATGTACATAAAATTACGCATAACTAATATGAACGTAGGAAGAAACGTCCTATAAAAATATTTAAAGAAATTCGAAACACATCGATCGAATTGAATAATTATTGTATATTTGGGCATAGGTACTAGTTCCTAATGGTACTTATATAAGTAGGTAGTACCTATATTCATATAACCTATTACCCATTATTACTTAATTGCCGATTACCTCACAATATTACTGATTTATAAAATATCATTCTTATTTAATACAGATAATTATTAATTCGTTATTATAATTATGAATAATATATTTAAGGTTTCGTAATTATACATTACTATTATAGCCTCGTTGATACTTGTGTTTACTATTAGAAAAAAAATTGTGTACCAGTGGACAATAAATCGTAAATTAATTTATTTTTATAGTTGGTAAAAATATATTATAAAATAATATCGAATAATAATACTTTGTTTTTGGCAAATAATTAATACCAAATACCATTTCTATAACTATAGTCTATATTAACAATACAAATTATATTTTTTTAAGTGTAAAATAAAATAAAGGTACCTAATCACTTTGCTTGTATTTTACTGTATTCATTATATTTTTAATGTTTAAATTAAAAATGGGTACAATGTCAGGTTATTATTTAAAAATTATTTCAAATTAAAATTGCTAATTCTTGACTGTTTATTAACATTTTTGATCCAATCACTTAGCAGTTTTTATCTAGTGTTTCTGGTATATCTATATATTACGATAATAAATATTCGTATTGAAAATTAATCACCACTATATCATAGTTATCATAATAATTGATTTGTACTAATAGAAATTAAAAACCACTGCAAATCGTTTGTTCTTGCCATCTTGGTACCAACTCGAAAATTCACTTAATGTACCTATATCCAATAGGTAATATAGTCCATAAATACGATACGCCATCGTTATATAATAAATAATAATACATTATAACCTATAATAGTTATTACCCATATTATATTTAATATAATAAAATACTTTATTTTATACTGCAATAATAATTATCATCTATATTGTATGATGGTAAGAAAACCATTTCTCGAGAATAAAAACGGTCCCGGAATAAAAGTCATTGATTTATAAAAAAAGAGTTTGAAATAGATGATATAATTTTACAGGTATAGTTATTACTTTATCAGTTATCAGATTATCAATATTTTTTGTCTGTTATAATTAAATTGTAATTAATGATAGCTAATAAATTTGTAAAATTATGTTCTATGATAGTTATGTATATACTTACGTCTTACAAATACATAATAATATAGCAGTAAAAAAATAATAATTCCATCTGTATAGCTATATTAATCACCACATGAGCATTTTTTAGTAACAAAAATCAACAGTTTTCCTGTTTCCATTAAAATACATTATAAATATAATCATAATTAGGCATAACCTCGAAGTAGATATGTAATAACTAATAACTAATAAAGTAATAACACTAATAACTAATAGTGAAACCGAGACGAGACGTAACTTCTGGAAATATCAATTGACAAACATTACCTATATATTATATAATATCAATGGGGTGCTAATAGTTATAAATGTACACCACTATATTTTATACACTTTCAGAAGTTTAACCGGTTAATTTTCTTCTGTCGGGGTCAATATACGCTAGCATTCACTTAGATTGATATAGTGATATATATATATTTTAAATTTATAAATAATACATATGTAATGCCGCATGAAATATTGTCCACCGATGAGGAATGATGATTTAACTAAATCATAAATTTTTTAGTAATATATAGATGTACGAATAATGGTAAACGGACAATTTCTCCCCCCAATCTGTTTAAGGCATAGTAGGATATTTCTCCCCCATTTTTTAAATATTTTTTCTACATAAATATAATAAATTATAATTGTAAATGTAATTTTATATATTTACATAAAATATAATTAATATAATTATTGAAAATGGCTAATTTTTTTTATATAAATAGGTAGGTACCTATTATGAATTATAATTATATTTGTATAAAATTTTTATACATTTTATTATTAGGTATACCTACAATTTTTATTAGTTTATATTATATATAATTATAATATAAATTACAATTAACAATTATTGAAAATGGCTAATTTTTTTTATATAAATAGGTAGGTACCTATTATGAATTATAATTATAATTAATATATATAATATAAACTAATAAAAATTTTAGGTATACCTAATAATAAAATGTATAAAAATTTTATACAAATATAATAGGTAGCTAAAAAATAAAATATGGCAAAATAAATATTAAATTTATATATTACTACATTATTTTATTGTTTCAAGTAGTTGAAATTATCAAAAATATACACCTATAATAATTACTATATTTATGAAAGAAAAATATATATATATATATAATATACCTATTTTATTAAAAAAAAAATTCTTATTAAATAATAAATAACATTATAGTTTATAATATTAAACATAGGTAGTTAACTTAAAAAAAAAAGTTGAAAATGTGCACATCGAAAATATATTGGGGGGGGATGTCCTTAGTCCTACTACGCTAAACACAGTCGGGGGGGGGAATGTCTGCCATTCACGAATAATTATTTATCTGCACGACTCACAAACTTTATTGAGTAGGTACCGATTATCAGTACGACCGACGTCATACCGTGGTTAATTACTAAAATAATATTAATGGATATGCGTGAGTTTATTTTTATCATTGATGACGTGTTTTCGAACAATTTGGAAATGTTTGGATGTTAAGTTTTGAGTTCATTATAATACAGTACACACTATTACTATTAAACGACTATAGTATTATGTATTATATATTATATAGGTAGGACGAAGGTATAGTTATTATTCGTTTATATACGGCAAACGGCAATGCAGTGTAGTACAACTATTAACAATATAATTAATATATTATCTGTATAATATGTATATAGAATATAGATACATAATACTGAGTTCAAGTCGGTAGTCTTTTATGTATCAATTTCACTTCTTAAAATAATGTGTTATCTTTGTACTTATAGGCATGTGTTTGTATTCATATCACGATCACATAAAAACTCAAATAATAATAATTCCTGAATTCTATTATGTCAAAACGACACATTACACGTCATATATCATGTACGATGCATGCATTTATATCAGCTACCTAATATCTTTTAATAACTTATTGTTACCTACCTATATAATCTCTTTTTTTCTTGTATAGGTACCTAATATTAAAAATATTGCTGTTTATATTTTTGTTATAGTTCGATTGCCAGTTGCCACGTAAACATGCAAAATGAAATATATTTAGATATGATTATGAGTACAATAAATTTATAGTGGATTGTGTTAAAATTTAAATTAATAATTTGTAAGTGAACTGCATTAACACTCCATTATTATACACTTCGGTGATAAACCATTTGTGTGCATTGAATGGTATTTTTAAATATTAATTTTTTTTGAAGTGTCAATAAAATTTTTTTGGCCCAATCAAAATACATGAAAATTTAATACCAAATTTTAATAATAAATTTAAGTTCCTCATAAGTTATTTTTATAGTGATTTAAAAGTTATAAGATTACAATATAGGCACAATTTTTTTTTTTATTAGCATTTGAAGTTCAATAATATTAACAACAATTCGTCAAAACCATGAATATTTTCAAATTATTTTGTAGGTATAATTCATAAAATTTTTTGTATAAGTATAGCTAAGAGTTGAAAATTCAATACGATATTTTCCATAAGTTTAGCTTATAATAATTATAAAAGAACCTAAATTCTGGTATATTCAGGCCATTAAAACATAAACCACCTTTTTCACCAACCATTCGAAATTATATTCTAGGCTGACAAATCATCTCCAATCGTTTTTCGTATACAATGATACCTATCATTGGATTCAAATTTAACACTCTGATAGATATAATAATGACCCATACTGCACCTAATGTACAGCAGAGCGGTAGCCACTTACCCACTTTTTTTTATTGAACATTTATTAAAAGGGTCTACGACATCTCGGAGCTACCATTTATAAATGTTTGTTTGATATTAATAATATGATGGTTGATTAGAATTAAACAAATGATAATTTTTTCCATCAAACAACTAAACTAAATTGTGGAAAATAAAAATAAAAATATTTTTTTAAAAGAACTAATATTTTATTTCACGTCTTTGATTATTTTTTTTTTTTTGAAGGTTTTTTCACATGTGTATACGCTGTATACCACGTATATACCCTCCAATCACTTGGTAACATCGGATTTGAAGGCTTTATATTTTTATTATTTATTAAATAATAATAATAATAGAAAAATAATTTTTGTGTACAAATTTGTTTCATTTAATATCTAAGATTATGGATGTATTTTTTTTTTTTGCTTTTTAATTTATGAGATCTGATAGTTTTATACACATAACATATACTAATATATGTAGGTACTAATGATATACATCGATAAGTGCTTGTGAAAAACGGCCACAAGAAATGTAGTCAAAATGTGTAACTTGGAACGTTGGGATTTGTCCCGGCGCAGATTCAATCTGGTGAATTATTTCATATAATTTCTTCCTAAGATGGTTTAAGTAGTTGCCTATTTTGCTTCTTGAAATTTTCTTGAAAAAAAAATTAATTTGTAACACAAAATACTCTATAATATAATTTATACGATTATAGTTTTCATTGAATATACCATATACCTATTATGTAATATTATTATATATAATAATAATAATTTTAATTCAAAATATAATATTAGGTACTAATATGTATTACTTTCAGTGGCGGATCCAAGTGGGGGGGGTAATAGGGTAATTACCCTTCCCTTCAGCTTATTATATACAAATTTATTACATTGTGACTTGTGAGAAATAATAGTTATATTCAGTGTTACGTATTGAATTACCCTCCCCTTGATACATTTCTGGATCCGCCCATAATTACTTTTTCAGAATAATTATACAACACAATTTAAAATGTGAAATTATAACATAAGTGCTTAAAAAAAAATAATACCTAATACCTAATAATAACAATTTACAATTTTTTTAATAAACAGTGTACTCAAACACGAACTACTTTTTTCAACTCCTTATTTTTGAAAATTTATACTGGTTAATTAAATCATTGAATGTCTTCACATATCAATATTAATACTTACGTTTAAAAATTTATCTAAAAATTGTGTATAACAGTCTTTTGGATATACTTAATGAGTACCTTTTACTAACATAGTTTATTATTATTAGTTTAAGATCCTTGTGCAAATTAAATCTTTTTTTTTTAGAATAAGATCTTCAATTTTTGCATGAAAGAATGCAGAAACGTGTTTAGTGAACTCTAATATTTTAACAAGAGGATAAAGTAAACTACAATCTTCATATTCTTTTATACCAATCAACCAATGTTTGTATTTATCAAGATTCGTGCCACAAATTAATTGTTCGATATGAGAGTATTTTAAAGTGGTGCTTGCATAAGTTTTTTGAGATTCAAAATGGTCAAAGAAAATATTTAAGTTTTGAACATCGTTTAACCGAGTACTAAATAAAAAATTAAACAAAGTTTGAATCATATTATAGAATTGGCATTTTTAACGGGCAACGAAGTGCATGGGTTTAGCTATTTACATATAAATTTATTCTCACCATAAAAACAATAGAAATGTTGTTGATTTTTCGGTATTAAAATATATTTATTCATTTTTGATATACAAATATTTCGTCAGTATCTACTATTTTGAACGTTCTAGAGTAGACATCTCATAATATAATTATAATATATAATATGTCTCAAATCAAATACAGCTCGTCGTGTCCAAATCTGACATAGTGACATTGCAGAAATACAAATTTACTATTCAAAAGTCGATCACAAACAGAAAAACAAAATCTTTGCCAAATATGGCATTGGCATTTAATGAATTAGAATCGAAAACAAAAAACATCGCTGTCGGAAGTACATTTAAAACAGTAGAAATTGTAAGTGTGAGACAACTCAAAAAAAATATAGCACGTCATGTTAAAATATAACACTAACACTTTAATTTACAATTCAAAAATCAAACCCTATTATAAAATCAAAATCATTGCCGAATATGGCATTAGCATTAAACATATAACGAATTGGAAATAAAAATATCGCAGAATTTGGAAATAGTAGCAGAAAAAGAATGAGTAAAAGAAGATTTGAGGGTTCTGAAAAAGAAACGGCAAACACCGTACAAGCGATTTACTTTACTTTGTGTCGTTACTGTGTGCATAGTTCAAACTATTTGTGTTGTTATTATTTTTTAATTTATATTTTATAAAATACTTTAGCGACTATATATAAATTAATACAACATTTTAATAATAATCAGCTAGTATAATTAGTGAATTTTGTTTTGTGCATCAGAGCCCAGAGGTATAAAGATTATTATAATATAACAGGCATACCATGAAAAAAAAATTACCTGTTCTATTACAGTAAACCCTCTGATACATAAAACAAAAACACACTAATTATGCTAGGCTGCTAGCTATTATTTTTATTAGTTTATGCATAGCTGCTGAAGCCTAAAGTATTCCATATTGGATCATATTTTGTTAAATGATTAATACATAAGTTCCTTATAATAAATTAATGTTTTCGTTGACTAATTGAATTGGTTTTTATTTGATACAGTTATATAATAGACAAAAAAGCTGACAAGAAAAAACGAACAAACTCACTAGCTAATTTAAATTTATAAATAATAATCAGTGCTTAATCTAGCTGGCCCTGGTAATTTTGATTAAACGATTAAATATTATATTAACTATACTGTCCAATATACGAATGCCATTTTATGTTTAACGCATATCACATTGTGTGAAAAAGCTCAAAGTGTATACTTTGCCTGTACCTAACATAATATACATATAAAAAACCGCTTTAAAAGATATGCCTATTGACTATCCATAGACACACATTATATCATTACAAAATCAACATATTCAGAATCTAAAATAATTAGTTAATAGGTAGTTACCTAGGTATATCATGATTCATGGTTCATATACTTGTTAATATAATGAGTGTTGGACTTCTCACTGACCCACTAAATAGTTAATAAAGTATAACTATATAAAATCTATTTTACGATCAGTGGTAAATGATATGCGAATGAAACTTGTTGGATGGTAATTAAATTGAAAAATAAAAAACAACATACTTACCATAGCCTATACGTTGTATTTTATGGATTTATTTAAACCTTGACAATAATGCATGTTTTTTATTTGTTTACTTTTTGATTTGTCGGATAGAAGTAGATATAGTTCTCCGCAGTTCAAAAACCTATAAAAATTAAAAAATGCAGATGAAGACACTTTTTCCACGTAAAAGACTCAATTCATTTTTTTTTTTTTTTTTTATCAAATAGGTACCCAAATATTTATTGTATTGTATTCATCTTACTTGTTTAAACTATTATAAAATTGAAAATATGTAAAAATTGATAAACACCCGTCATCCTTGTAGTAACTAGTAACTACCTATACTACCATAGACATAATATAATATTGTGTCTATATTGTATACTACCTATAACATACAGATAACAAATAACAGGAAACAGGCAACAGCTACCTACAATCATTTGAAATTGCTTGTTAATAGTTTATGGACACGGATTTACTTCGTGAAGTTGACTTACACATAATACCTACCAATACATGAGTGCATAACACATTTGACTGTAATTCAATGGGTAACACCTCTGACAATAAAATAGTCTATTACTATTTAACACGAAAATCATTGCAAATAACTCGTGAAACATCGAGTGAAGATTTAGAGTCGATACGCCATCAAGTTTCTTCAGAAATACCTATACCTAGATAGGTTAGGTAATAGGAACCCAAATTATTTTTTAAAATTTCGTCGGACGACTGGAATCATAAATCATGTTCGTGTGCAGTACTGCAGTGACGTTTATGCAATTTTGAATTTCATCGCGAGTCTTACGCATTCAACTCGTAGGAAAACGTCACAGTGCATTAACTGCATACTGCATGATGCATAATAATATAAACTTACTATATGTCTATATTTACCATAAATACTCTATTAGAGTAACACTAATAATAATATGATAATAATACCATTGATTAAAATATGACGTAGGTACTTGTTTAATCAATATTAATATTATATTATTTTTAAATAATATTTACATTATAGTGGATTGTAGTGGCGCAATCTAACTTCGTTTTTCAAGACTAGCCGATGCTAAATACAATGCCGAGCGATGGCCAGACTGATTTTGATTATAGTCAACGCCGTTTTGTTTATGATGTGCGGTTTCGTTATCGTTACCAAAGTTTTGGATGTCGATTGTAGAAGCCGAACTCCAGAATTGTTATGTTTTGAATTTACTTTTTATTGAATTTTAAATTGTTTATCTCGCAGATAAATTGTGGTGCGTTCGATACGTTTTACGTTAACCGTTGTCTTACAACGCCAAAGTAAGATTTCTGTCTGTACATAATTGATTAGGTAAGTACGTTCGAAAAGTCGATCATCGACAGCGTTGTGTCGGCGATGTGTTTAAAAAAAAAATATTTTTGAAAACACGTCATTGGACTTTCCGCGTCCAGTCTTCTACCCATTGTTCTTATCTACCCTACAATATTGCCGACATCAACTTGATGAAATAACGTTGAATTTCTATGCGCTTTATTCGACCAACAATAGTTTATTATAGGTAGACTTCTGTAATAAATCACATGCTCAAACGTTTATAAGTATTTTTTTTTATTTAAAATTGTACGGCTAAAAAGTATTTATCAAATATCAAAATATTTTTTGATTAATAGTGCTTAACATTAACTGTGAAATTAAATATACTACATAATAACATTCAAAATCATGTATAAAATCTTATTCTTTTGATATTATTCTGCAGTTTATAAATTAACTAAATATTAGTATACTAATGTATAGTCAGTGCTTGATTTGGGGTGGGACGGAGTCCCCCTTCTTTTTTAATTTTTTTTTAGCGTACCCCTTCTATTTGCCCCCACGGTAATGTGACGGTTAATTTTGTGTGGAACGCTCGTTTATCAAACATCCGATGAGTCCCCCTTCTATTTTTTTTCCAAATCAAGCACTGTGTATAGTCAATACTTGAATCTTATTTTATGGTATTTTTATGTTAAATATTGTGTTAATTGATAACATTATTTTCAGTTTATAGAAATTGTGGAAAAATGTTGGACACACGTCCAAATCATACCATATATATTAACAACTTAAATGAAAAGATAAAAAAAGATGGTAAGTTTTTTTGCAGACAACTTACTGAGAATTACAATTATTTATGGGAAATTAATTGTTTTAAAATATGTAATAATTTTTATATTTTTATTTTTAGACTTAAAGAAATCGTTGTATGCAATATTTTCACAATTTGGACAAATTCTTGATATTGTGGCAATGAAAGGTATCAAAATGAACGGACAAGCTTTTGTTATATTCAAAGACATAGCTAGTTCTACAAATGCTTTACGTGCAATGCAAGGATTTCCATTTTATGATAAACCTATGGTAAGATATATATACCTAATATATGATAGTTATATTATCAGTGTTCGGAAAGAATGCATTAGTAAATATTATAAATGAGTGAATAGAAACGTTTTTAAGAGTATATCATCTCCAATGAGCTTACACCAACCTTTAATAGAGAGATGGATTTTAATAATAATACATTTACCCAACTAATCCAAGTTGATCAGATGATCACCCATATTGATAATATTGATATTCACTTGACACCCTTGCTAACAGACCCAATAAAGTTAATTTTTTTCGTGTTTTTAATTAATTACCTAATATTTTCTTAAATTAAATTTATTTTCAAAATATTGTGTACAATTAACTAATGGTTTTGAAATAAAAGTGAGGGTGACACTAAAAACTACTGCAGATTGAACACCCCAGACCTACGTTCTACACTATATGCTATGTTCTTTAAATTATCCCATAATATATTAAATACAAAAAAATAGCAACTGTTAATTTTGGTATTTTTGTTGTGAATAGAATTTTCTTCTCTTGAATTACAGAACTGTATTTACTATATAAGATAACAATAACCTCGACAATAACTATATTAACAACTATTATTTTATTTTTGTATTGGTTATGTTCTTGAAAATTTCTGTTGTATAAATAGATAATAATTATACAAGATTTATTATATAAATAAAAAAAACAACTTGAAAAATTATTTTACTATAGATTATGTTTGTTAAAGTTTTATTTAATAATAATTTAAGTAAATTACCTAAGTTACTTTGTTTTTTATACAGTGGGCAAATTCAGTTTCCAAGTGAATTTTCCGAATACTGTAAATTATAAATACTTATACTTAACTGGGGCCATTTGTTATTTTAGTATTCACCCTGGTTTATATTATCTTTATCCAAAGTAAAATTATGTGCTTGATTTTATAAATGGTGGTTTTAAATTTTAGTAGGTAATTTTTATTCCAATTTTTTAATCTAGTTTTTGTTTTGTATAATTTGAATTATTTTGCTCATGTTTCTGTGCATAGTTATTTTTCTTTATGTATCATAATTATTGTTCGTTTTCTATATTTTGTATAAATTAATTTAACACACTTAAAACTCGTGAATTTTAGTCGTCAAGATTTATAATGCATAGTATACATCCTTGAATTAAAAAGTATTCTAGTCCTAGAATATAAACATTAATACCTATCTTATACATAAGATATAATATATATTTTTACCAATTATCAATAAACTTAATCAAAAATTGAATGTTTATAGTGTCTGTAATTTAACAATGTAGTATTGGAGCTGGTATAATTTATTATATTTTATTTTTAAGCGTATACAATTTGCTAAGACAGAATCAGATATAATTGCAAAGATGAAAGGTACTTTTGTTGAGCGCCAGAAAAAACCTAAGAAACCAAAGGATGATGAAGAAGCAAAAAAGAGACGTAAAGCAGCTAAAGAACAAGCACGGGCTTTGGCACAACAAAATAATCCAGGAGGTGTACCTGGTGGCAGTGAGTGTTATATTTATACTTCTATTTGTAAAGAGGACATCATATCTATTTAAATTGTCTCTGTCTTACTAACACATAACATATTGAAGTGTACATCCAGCAGTTCCAAATGTTCCAATATTGTGTTAAAATGCTTAAATGTTAGTGTGAATTGATTAAACTTTTAAGTAAATGAGCATATTAGTATAAGTATTAATATTGTACATACTCATAAAAAACTAAAAAATTAAAATATCATAAAAACTCAATGAGAGAACTCAAATGATGTTCTTAATTTTGAGTTTAATAATGACCCACTCTTACATTTAAGCTAAATACACAAAATTAGAACTGCTGAACGTATAATTTGGTATTTTATGTGGTAGCAAAATAGAGACAACATGTGCAGATACAATGTCCTATTAATGACTTAATTGCCTTGTTATTAAAGCAATACTAATTCTTGTTCTTCAACAGATGTACCCGAACAGCCACCAAACCAGATTCTTTTCTTGACCAACCTTCCTGACGAAACGACTGAGATGATGTTATCCATGCTGTTCAATCAGTACGTTTTATTCTATTGTTTTGTATACATTTGAACTTAATGTGAACTATTTTAATTTTTGTAGGTTCCCTGGATTCAAAGAAGTACGACTTGTACCAAACAGACACGACATTGCTTTTGTTGAGTTTGAAAATGAACACCAATCAAATACCGCCAAGCTATCATTAAACGGTTTCAAGATCACACCTACTCATGCAATGAAAATTACATTTGCCAAAAAGTAAAATTGTTCAAGGTGATAAATACACTGATAATTTATGAAGTAACATAACATATATATTATTATATTTGTATAAGTATTCAAGATTACAATAAAAAAAAATTTTAATATTTCAAATTATACTAATAGGTGATTTATGTTTTTTTATAAGTTAAATTTGGCGGTGTTATTGAATATGGTGTAGGCTTATAAATAGTACTCCAAAATACTATTGTATCACTTTGTATATGATGAATAAAGAATACAAATGGCTTGTTTACATTAAAAATAGCTTGTCCTCCTCTTGTTATGGTTACTACGGTAGCTGCCGATGCCACTGTACCAATTTCATTGATATCAATTTCAACTTGGTGTAAAATGTCACTTATGTAAGAGCCTGGATCTATAGCCATATTTGATAAATCAGCCTTTGAAGGGTCAAACATTTTGTTAACTCCAATATTCTAAAAACAATAGATATATTAGAATCAAATTATATGAAAACAAAATCATGTACTGTGTACTTGTAAAACTGGTCGTAGGTTAATCAAAGACTTAAGAGTCATTTTAGGCACAAAGTATGTGAATTCTGCTAACTTCGTATTTTGAGTTATGTTTTTTAATACTTTTCCATTCATTTTTGCAATTAAACCTCTTAAACTGACATTTGTGTCGGGAAGCACAAAATATGTTATAAATTGATTGCCTTTGTATGGTAGCCCAATAGCTTTAAACTCTAATTCTTCATTTTTATGAAATAATACTTCACTACTGCCTACCATCATTGGAACGTATACACAATCTTTGTTTTGCCTGGATGATTTTTTATCACCAGTGTTTGGTCCATAACAAAATGGTTTTCTAAAATAAAACAATATTTATAGTAGTTAATATATTCAAATAATATTATGTTATAATAGTTAAACTTACATTCTGGTGTAATTGATAAAAAATGGGTTTTCCCATTCACCTGTAAAGTATAATGCACTTGCAATAATAGTCTTGGTATCAGCTGGAGGAATATCTGGCATAATATCATTTATTTTTCCACGTGTTTCATTAGATACCCATCTATTTAAAAAAAATAATAATAACTTGTTACTAATTATAATAAATCTGAAAATGTTGAATTATATTTTTATTATAGAATTAGATTCAAAATTAAAGCTCTATTTTATTAAAAAAAAAAATAATAATTAACTGAAATTTTAGTTAAACTTATTTTAAACATTCACTATGTTAAAATTTAATCATACTTCATAAATTATATGGTTTTAATTACATCATTAAAAACTAATAAATTGAATTATTCTTTGGTAGTTTAACATCACTCACTAAATGTTTTCATATACTAAATGAGTAATTAATGAATTATTTTATTATTTCATTTCTGTAATTAAATAATACATAATAATAATGAAATAATTAGTCTTTCATTTTATAAAATATAATGATACCTAATAATTTGTAGTATTGGGAAAAAAAGTATGATTATTTTATATTTATATAATTTATTATTATTTATATTTATAATTTAAAATTGATGAATGTCAATAGATAAAATTGGATTGAATCAGTATTAAAAGGGTTAAGATAATGTTATACTGATATAAAAATAAATAAATAAGTTTGATTATAAACACTATTTATCAACATTAATTATAATTTATGATTAATCATATTTAACTTTATTCGTATTAGTCATAAATTATATTTTTAATTATTTTATTATATTGACTCATATAGGTAGTAAAATATTGAACAAATTTATATGTGATGAAATTCCTAAATTTTTAGTTATAGATAAAATCTTTGGAAACTTAAATCATCTGTTAACCATATAGTTTTTTTGTCGCTGTAGAAATTATTATATTTTTAATTATGAAATATTTAGTTTTTAAATTCCAAATAGATTAAAAACTTAAATTAAAAAAAAAAAAAATCATTTAGTTAGTTAATAGTTATATTGTTATATCATTAAAATTCAAACTAAATGTAGATATTCTTATAATAATGCTCAAAATAATATAATAATGCTATAATGTATAGAAACCTCGATAGAAACAGAAAAAAATATCTGAGCCTAGACTAGACATACATTATCAGATTAAAACTGAATTGTATAAATAAAAATATACAACTTATATTGCTTATTAATATAAAAACTAACTAAAATTTCATAATCTACTGTATTTCATATTATATAGTTTGTGATTAATACGCACTGGTTGATAATGTGTTTCGTGTGTTCTCCGTCTGATTTGAAATTAACTGTAATCAATTTACTACTTAAATAATCGTCAGCTGCTTTTATAAAGTTTTTTGTAATATTATATCCATTCTGTACAAAAATTGCTTTTGCTAGGTTAACTTCGGAGCCCAATTTTTCACCAGAGTTAGCTTGAAAGTAATTTAATAGTAATCCCAAATTCTTAAAATTTTGATTATTGCTTAAAATATATAAACAATATTTTTAGAATATAAATACAAAATAAAATGTACAAACACTCACTTATCAGATAAATGGCTTATTGTCTCCGCATCATAACCAAATAATTTACCAACTTCAATTTTAGTTTCACCTTTAGCTCCCAGAAGTATAAGTGACATAGCAGCCGCCATACATATCGGTGATATTACTATATTATTTTCATGATTAGAGGTGTGTGATTGCAAACTATCAATTGATCTGTCAACATTTAATGTTGCATCCAATAAACCTAGTGATAATACCTGAAATAAAATAGAAATAAAATTTACCAATAAGTACAATGTATAAAATTAGAGATAAGATAATTTACTTCTACGTTAATTGAAGTTGAATTGTTCTGTTCATGTTGATGAACTGTTTCATTCATAGTTTTAGTTTCATTCATAATTTTAGTTTCATTCATAATTCTAGTTTCATTCATAATTGTATTTATCTTCATAGATTTAGTTTCATTAATAATTTTATCTAGGAACATAGAACTCATAGGTCTAGTTTCATTAAAAATAATATCTGAGAACATAGAACTCATTGGTTTAATTTCATTCTTAGTTCCATTTTCATTTAAAGCTAAGGTCTCATTTGTCTTCACCACAGGATCCAAAAATACAATTTTGTTGCCATCCACTATTGACAACAGAATGTAAATATTTAAACTTAACAACAACATTTTTGACCACATCTAAATAAATAAATAAATACAAATAGGTTTTTTTAGATAAATTACATACACACAACAAAAGAATATAGATAGTACCATTGCATGGAAAATAAACAATCAATTATTAGAAAGACCATTTAATTTCCAATGACACATACTTCCTACCTACACTTAACATTTATGAGTTACAGCCATGTTTTCAATATTTTATTATTAAATTCTAACAGGAATTGATGAATTAGAAAATTACAAATTTGACTTTGTTTTTGATTTCATTGCACTTTGGAGGAAATTATTTTATTGAACATATTTTTTTATATGTACCTATAATAAATACCTACTTAATACTTTGCAGTGGTAATGCCATATAATAAAGTTTGCTTTACAAATAAACAATAACAATGTAGGTATGTATTGTGTAAGCATGTATTGTAGCATAATACAAATTTATTATACAGAAAAAAAAATTCTATTTTATACATAGGTGACAGGTACACACTAAATACTTATATTATTAGAATACCTACAATATTAATATGACATGAACAATTTAAAAAATAATATACCTCTGCAGTAGGTCCGACTGGTAGCATCCTATGTAGAGAATGTGGAGTTCACGTACTTCGACGAGAATTCATTAAATATAACTGATCGATTCTCTGATCCAATATTTAATAATAATAATAATACTTGTACGTTATAGTAGTAGAAATGATAATAATGGTCAAGGTCTGACTTGTGTGAGTGTGTATATAATGTGCATAGTATGTGCGGAGTGGTGGGGCCGTGGTGTGCAGGAGCGTATGTATATGTCGGTACAGTGGTTCATACAGGAATGATTCGTTTTGTTTTTGTCTTCCTGTAATTATACATAAAATTAAATAAATATATGTATATTTATATTTTGTACACACACATATCGACGATGTCGGGGCGATCGTAACAAAAAAACTCGTTTTTGCACGCTGTAAATTGTACTCCATTTTACTGTTCCATTTCGTGTATATTCGACGCGTAATAATATTATTCCTATACGCGTCATAATATAACATTATATTCTACATATTTATACTTGTGCCGGCCAGCAGTTCGGTCTCTTTTTTTCCGAACTTGATAAATAATCGCTAATGTCGTGTAAAGTGCTATAAGTCTATAAATATAAACGTCGTGAACGATGTAGGAATGCACGAGGGGGAGCTTTGAAAATACATATTTTTAAATTTTTATTATGTCTTTAATATTTACAAACAGTGTACCACTGTACCACTGAATTCAGTATATAATATCATTTACGCAACATGTGTCAGATGCGTAGTACTGTCGTAGATATAATATCTGATGATCTATCTACATAACTATCTCAATCTAACTGTTTCTTTTAAATTTAAGCCTACTCATGATTCTACAAGGTACTGTAAATTAAGAAAAAAAATTGAATTATTAATTTTTTAAATAATCGAGAAATATGCATATAAAGATTTTCTTTCATCTGTGTAATCAATTGTTAGTTATTATTTGAAGTTAGTACCTATTTTAATGAATAGTTGATGTAGACATGTAGTATAAGTAATAAAAAAAAAAAAGATAAAAATAAAATGCTGTTGTTAGATGGTCAAAAAGAAGCTTCACTGATCGGAGCCAATACGTAAAGTTGATATGTCTGAAATATTATCTATACACAAAATCAGGAAAAAAAATACTAGGTATTTATTTATCCACACTCGTTACGCTAAGTGTTAGCATTAGGTAACCAAATTAAATACGGATCAATGCATTTTGTACGAACAATAAAAGTGCTCGGGGATAGCTATGGTATATAATATTATAAAACAATAAAACATGAACCCATTTCTGCATATTATTTTAAAGTATTAGAGCGAATAATAAACAATATTTATAAATATTGATGTGTTGTTGGACATTTTATTATTTTAATTGTCATATTATTGTTGACTCATCATTTCCTAAATATTTTAGGGACATCGACATCGCGATATTGTATCAAATGTTAAAGTTTAAATTTGCCAAACACTGATGGCTTTTGTTTCGTGTAGGGTACCTCCTACACGTTATAACAAAATAATTTAGGTACCTATAATTGCAAATAATCACGAACACTTTAAACCATATTATAAGAGTGAAAAAAAATAAATGTTATTTGTACCTAAACACACTATTGAAAACACTTGTAATAAGAGGTAGGTGGTTAGGTTAGGTAGATCGTACGCTAGGTACATCAGAAACGAGCTGGTAGAGCACCATACATTATTATAATATATTAAAATAATTTTTGAAAGCATATAGTTAAGCAATCGTCCACGACTTACCTCAGAATGACAGAATGTAGAATCAACGATGAATCAATTATTATTGTCGACGAGATGTGATGACAACGGTTTTGTGCTTTGAACGGTCCTGCAGGGTTTGAAGTATAGATCACTGCGTTCTAACTACGACTGACGTACTTACTACTTAGTCTTGAGACCCGAGTAGTTAAGATAGGTTAAAATGCATCCAACAATAATAATAACCAATAGAAAAGTAGTATAGTAAGTCAGTATAGCGCGCTGATAGGCTGGCTGTATGATGCGAAGACCCGTAGAATGCCATGCCCAATGATGTTGTTTAATGATCATTATTATTGTTACCTATTAATTTAATTATAATATAATATTATTATATAAAATAAATTAATATTTCCCGACTGTAAGAATAAATAAATGACATTAATCTGAAAAAAAAAATTGTTTTTATTGTTATTTATGAGAATTTATAAACACCTTAAATTATTATTATTTTGCGTATAGGTATAGGTTTCATGAGCTATTTATAGGTTAGGACGTATACTTTATACCATTTTATGATCGAAATAACTATAAGATAAAGAAAGAGCCTCACAATTTGCAAACAACTATCCACGGGTGACAGGCGACAGCTATAGTTAATAGTATTATAAATACATGTCAAGTATTTACCACAAGCATGGAGTATATTATTATAGTATCTACGCCTAATCTAAATATCAATTGATCGTCAAAAGGTAAAAGTTCAATGAATTTTGAAACTGTATAGATAAAAAGTTAATGTATACTCTATAAAACTACATACATATTGGTAATTGATATCACATTTGAGTAATGATTATATAGGTGTTTACTGTTTTACCTTTACGCGGTCAGATCCCTTTTTAAGAACCTTTTTCCACTGTTTCATTTCGTCCCTGTACCATTTCGATGAATTTAAAAATTGTAATTATCAAGGGAGCACCACAATTGTCAATGCACTTCCTGCAATATTTTTCATTGTTTTATCCTTTCTAAAACAGTTATTATTGAAAATAAGGGAGTTCTCTTTTCGCTGTGTATTCAATATTTTAATTTAAATTATTAAATACAACATTTATTTATTCAATTTTCAACATTATTATTTTAAAATACAAACTTCAAATTCGCAAACATTGATGATAAATGATAATCATACGATACTGACTGTATAGGTATTGTTAACTTTACAGTCACGACACACTACTCATTCTATTTTATTTATATAATAATTGGGGATTTATCAACCGATAACTTCAGAATTAATCAAATAGTCACTGGAGACTGGACTATCTGAATTTTGAACTAAGACCGTAACTAAGAACCTAACTATAGTTAATGTACAGTACTAAGATCATTTCAAATGATAAATATTTCACTGTGTCGATTTATCACTTTTTAAATCAAAAATTCATAACCAAGTTTTAAAACAAAAATAATTTGAGAGTTAGGCGGCGAAACGGGATACGACCCTTTACACACTACGCAGTTTAGTTTTCATACCCACTATTTTTAAAGATAGTACAATATAGTCACGTAAATACCTATATACAAGTCGATAACCTTTCGATATTGATTTGTAATTTATAAACATACATATATTATTATATATATCTATATTATAGACTATAATCGTTATAATATAGGTAGGTAACCTAATACATATTATATTAGCCTTTCGTGCACGCCATATTAAATAAAATATTCTTTAAGTAAAAGTACGTATACAGTAGAATCGTTAAACAAAAAAAAAAAAATCAGTTGCACTATTCGCGTTTTTTATTATACCTCAATAACAGAATAAATTAGAGTGAATGTACATATAGTCTATCACACAACACGGCACGATTACATGGAAAATCTATTATTCACTGCGAAAATTCTTATTACACTTCAATAAAAAAAAATAGTTTTTCATAGTTATATAAACAATGAACAAATACATTTAAATAATAATTGATAATTGAGTACCCAGCTAATAATTTTTTTTTTTTTTATTGATGTTAAGGCTTCAACCCTAGGTCATTAGCCTGCGGAAAGTTTACATTTTATATACAATTAGTTATAGATAAGAATTACATGTTTATGGGTTAGTGGTTTTACAGTTTTATATAATATTTACAATACAGTTGTTAGTAGTGAGATTTTTTACAACATTAGATTTTTGTGTCAATACCGATATTTTTGAAGAAACTGTGTATTAAGTGGGTATTGTGTTCTCCTAGTGCGTCCTCCATCGATGAGGGTTGGTTGAGGATATTTCTTGAGATGACATGCAGCGGGCAATCTAGGACTATGTGTTTGATTGAGAGCGGTACATTGCATTGGCTACAGAGAGGGTGTTCTTCGT
>VUJU01000414.1:44545-110170 GCA_009835225.1 Aphis craccivora
ACATGTGGCAAAAATCCTGGGATGAAATACCAATGTCAAACAAATTAAAATCAATTAAAAAGAAAGTTACCAAATGGCATCTTCAGCCTAATATCCCTAGACGTTCCAGCTAATAATTATTAACATTCATAATGTATGTATTTTTTAGATTTTTAGTGGCGCAAAATAACAATGAATGTATTGTTTTTACAATCGTATCACAACTATCACAATATGACTCATCTGTGTAATATTGTAGTGTACCTATGTGTATTTGTATATTATACGTTTTAATTTTTTTACAGTTGGAAAAATGTTTTGATTTTTAAATTAAGCATATTTTCTTATAGAAAAGTGAAACTATAACAGAAGGTAACAATTACAAATTCCAAGTATTTTCAACACTATTTTTTTTTTTTTATTGAAATTTTAAGTTAAAATAATTTTTACTGGGATTTTAAGCTTGCTTATATTATTTTATATACACGATGGAATTTTTAAAACAATTCAATGCATTTTGTACAATTGGTTTTTTGCGTAAAAATGTCTGCTTTACATTATTTTTGTACAGTGAAAAGTAAACTTTTTATTAAAGCCTCTCTCCCCCGCTCACAGACGTACCCAACAGAACTGAAAACTTTAATGTTTTGAATACTTGCGGGATGAGTTTTTTTTCTAACCTCTTGGCGAACAATTAGGTATCTACGTATTTATAATAATTTTTAATAGTTTAGACACGGAGAGCATTTAAAATGAATTCATACGTTTTTACCATCAATGTTTAACTTTATTTTACACGGTTATATCTATTCCAACCTGCAGACGCATATACATAATACATATTTAGGATGTATTTATATATATGTCATCGTTAAAAATATAATGATAAAAATGATACGTTTTATGTACGTCATTGCTCCAAAATTTATAATTTATAATTTCTAAGTAACAATTCGCCAACTGACGTCAAGACGTCAACTCAACCGTTTAATTTAGCGTTTAATATATAAATATTATCTGTGTGCCTATACCTACTTAAATACATATAATTATCAACACTGCATCACTATACTATTATTAGTTAACAGGTGTCAAGTATACGTTTATTACGATTATTTATTAGCATCTCTCTAACCATCATTATTAAGCACTCTGAACAACTATAAATATCGTATTATTATTATCTATACTCTCTGTTGTGAAAATGAATATAGGTAGTACTATAAACATGCGTCTGTGTGCACTCTATTATTTACGGACTACTAGTTATTTGTTAAAAACCAAGGCCAAATCTGAGCCCAGGCCTGAGGGCTCTCCGCCCCGGATGTTTAAAAACGTATACGTTATTGTATTCTTTTAGAGAGACGTCTTATTCTACGAGGGTACAATAATTAATACGACGATTTATAAGGGGTTAAGTATAGGCAATTTCGACAAAAATATTTTAAAACGAAAATTCAATAATTTCAAAACGTCACTTCACGGTGCGTTAATGCGTTATGTTAAAATTTTTCTCATTTTTCTAAAATTAGTCAGAAATTCTATAAATTATTATTTATAATATTCAACTCGAAATCCTTCCCAAGACAAGTGTAAAAATGGAATATATTGAAAAAACACGTTTTGGTACTTAAAATATGCTTAGATAACTAATGTATAATAAATATAGCTAAAGCAATACATATGTTGATAATAAGTATGTTTTTTTTTGTTTAATCTCAAATCGATTATGTAATATATAATATACGTTAAAAAATGTAAATTATACTTTAAAAAAAATATTTAAGCCCGTATATATATATACGTATGAATATATTAGTATAATAGTACACTATACACACCTAGGTATTCATGTGTTCGTTAAAAGTCCACGCTTACATTAAATTCGAGCTTTTGTACTACTCTACTGAACAAAATGAGTTTTTGAATTTTGAATAATGTAGATAATAACAGTTATAAGGAATATAATATAAAATTTAATTTTAATTTAATTAAACAATGCAGTAATCTATACTTTTAATTTTTTTAAATGCTGTATATTTATTTATTTTCATTTATTCTTCAGGATAATGGTTCGATTATATATGCTATACGAGTACAAATACGTTATATATAATCGATGCATCCTCGTGAAGACTGTTTTACGTATAGGTCTAAACTTTCGAAAACATTTACTATAAGTAAAGGAGGTAAAAAATTTTACTGCAAGGCAGCAAAACAAATTAAAAACCTCAATGGGTTTTCAAAATATTTCATTTAACATACCTTTAATATATTATTATGTATTATTTACTGCGTGAATAATTTATAAGCTGCACGTTTAATATGCACAGTATTTAAGAATTTTGTTCTCGATTTTTAAAAACATTTAATTGGCATTATTTTCTCCTATTAGCATAACTTAAATTCACACTATATTTAACCCGGATTAAAATTGTTGATGCAATTAATATTACATATGTTGATTTTTTTGAGTTTGTAATCAGATTTCATTAGGTTAACTCACATCGGATGTTTGCTACACAACATTGTTAATTTTTACTATGTGTTTTTTAAATTTTAAATCTAAACTTATAAACGTATTACTTGTATAATATATTGTTTGGCTTGTGGGCATAATCATATTGATTAAGAAAATAAAATTCAAGATGAAGTAAATTAGAGAACTTGACAATCAAATTATAATTAAATTAAATTATATACACTATATACAGTGTGAGAAAACCCTAAAGTGAATATCAACAAATTTAACTACAATAATATTATCTTTATAAAATATTTTAGTTATCGTTACTGATATCGCCCATATAATCTATCTTGATTAGTATTACCTACTGGCTATACTATCATATTATTATTACGATGTCATAATATAAATAACAATATTGTATATATTAAGATCGTTATTTTTCTTTGTCATTCACACGTACCTATATAACATGTAAAATATGTAAATGTGTATAATTATTATAATTTAAACTTTTGTAGCGGTAAAGGTCAAGTTGTCTAAGCGAAATAAAGATCAATTAAAAAGAAAAACAAATAAATCGTAAACCTCAATTGTGTCACGTCAATCATTATAACATTCTAAAAATATTAAAAATTGTATTTATTCTATAATTATATGTATAATATTAGTAGGTACTAAGTGTGTTGTAGGTATTCATGCATAATATATTATATTGTTAAAACCCGAGAACTGTGCCTTGGTTAAATATTGAAAATACTAATAATTATTATTGTTATATTATATATTATTATATTTTATATATTTAGATTTCATTAAAATATCATTCAATAGTAGTTTTAAGTACCTAGGTAACTATCCATATTACATAAAATTTAAAAATCTCATGCAAATGTGTATTATTATTAAAGCTTGAGAGCTTATGGTTTGATTGGTATAATAAGAATATAATATGTAATTGTAGGAAATAGTAATTGCAATCTTGTAGATGTTCTATATAAAATATAAATTATTTATAGTTGACTGATGATCTAAATGATCACTTAACCTTGTGCTGTTTTTCTTATGACATTTGTCATCATAAGTCTTTGAAAATTCACCACAAAACTCAATGTCACAATGTGCCGAATAAATAAAACTAGGTAATTAGAATCCGATGTTGTCGGCGACAATTATTGTGATTTCTTATTTCATATACTGCACACACACACACACACACANCATATATATATATATATATTATATATTTACCATATTATTATAATAAATACCTATTTAGTTAAGACATTTAAGAGTATAATTTTAGAAAATACTTCTGAAATATAAAATACTAAATTTAAATAATTATATCCCTCAAGGTTCATAAAAAATTTCACGTAAGAGGAACTACGTTTTATATGAAATTTAAATACCTAGTAAATATTATTGAATCAGGTATGGTAGGTATCTACTATTAGTAGGTAATATTTGTATATTGCCTACTTATAGTTAAAATTTAAATACAATTTAATGAAAGAAGTATTTTAATTATCTACCTATAATAAATGTGTTAAGCGGATAATTTGAATCTTATTTAACGGAAGGATGAAAAATTATAATTGTGAACTTTGGAGTATACTTAATTCATACCTACTTAAATATTTGCATTGAATCAATATTGTACAATGTGCATCCAACTAATAAGGTTTATGTTTTATAAATTTAAAAGAAATAGCTATGATGGGTATTATAATACGTGTAAACTAATACACTGCGATGTATATTCTGAATTATTTTATTCAGTAGGTATTCATAGCTGCAGATTCGTATTTGATATTGTCGTGGTCGTTAGTAAAAAGTCCCTGGCCGAATCTATTTAAAATTATTTTATAATACCATTTCGTATTTAATTGCTATTTATACCTAATTAATATAATATATTTTTTTTAAATCCTCAATAGGTATCTATTCTATCTATTTAAATATCAAGGCGAGGATTAAAGAGGTCGTTAATAGGAAAAAAATGGAGTAAAACCTCCTAAACCATTAATATTTAATAACTTCTAATTAAGTACGTATAGGTTTCAAAAATATTTTCAAGTGTGTTAATCGTAGTAACAGGATGATCAATATTTTTTTTTTTGTGGAAGATGGCTCATTATATACATATATTATATAATATTGTATTAATTGGAGAGAAGTTTGAGGTACCATTTTCTTTTCAGCCTTTAGAGGGGTTTCCAGAGATAGGTAAATTCAAATCTTTTGCGGGATTGTTCGGATGACGATTTTTTAAGATGTTGCAGAGGTATCGAGTACCTATACTGAGACTGAGTATAATAATTTGTAGCGGTTTATGCGATTGTTTTAATTTTTAGGTTTGAGTTGTGACATAAAATGGAACAAATTTTGTTTCGTATATTTCAATTTTATTGAAGTTTGATTTTTTGGCGGATATCTAAATTTAAATACTATTTGTCTAGATTGGCTTTATAAGGAGTTTATAAAGATTAAGTTTTGTGTGAAGTGTAAGTTTCGACTTTGAATTCAGGATTTATCTGAGTAAGCGTAGACGGGTATTTATACTTTGAGTTTTGTACAGTGGATGTGGTGTAACCAGTTAAATTTTTTTTATTGAAATGTACTCCGAGGTTGATATTATAATAGGTATTATTTAATGTTATCGGTGTGCCGATTCCGTGTTTGAGTGTAAAGGTAATATGCTATGATTTGGTTTCGTTAATTTCAACTTTCCAGTTTTTATTACAAGACTCTAGTTCACGATCATGAACATGGATAAAACATTTATGAAACATTAATGTGATAATGCCGACAATATATAAACATATAGCCAAGTATGTACACTTTAAAATTTAAATGCGTAGTTTTTTTCATACATTGTGTTATTACATCAAATTGGCACAGCGTTAATACCTACTATGATTTATTATGGTGACGCGTATTTTACTAAATTATAAAAGAAATCATTTTTGAACAGAAATTTTTATGTTTACATTTTAATGTTTCATTATGACTATTACCGATGTATGACGACAATGCTAACCCTCTCCTATATCTATGTCCTAATAAATTCGTCCGTGAACTTCACAAATGATGCACTGTGAAATCATTATTCTTCATTTAAAGATTTCATTTATTCCAAATTGTAACTAAAAATATCTATAATATGAAATTATTGTAGTTATTATAAAAACAATTTATGTGGAATTATGTTTAGGTACATTACATTTTAAAATATTTTAATAAAACCTTAACTATTTTATCAATATCTAAAATGTTATAATTATAAAATGCGTATAAATATACTAAAAATAGCTTAAAATTAGTTTAGATATTGATAATGTCATCAAGTATCGATCACAATAAATTTAAGAAACTGTGGAATATTTCAACTTTCTAAGATTAATACATTTAATTTGGATTCCATTTAAAATTTTTATTTTATTTTAATTATTTTATTACTACAAAATATTTCGAAAATTTGAGCTATGTTTTATATTAAATTTTTAATATTAAACGCTATAGATAGCTGCTGATAAACAATATTGTGACTATAAGTGTCGTCGATACTTTTTAATTGGTGTATAAACATTGAGCAATGCTGACTGAATGAAGAATCTTATATTAAGCTTTTTTACCTCAAAGAAAATTTTTTTCATAATTCATAAATTTAAAAATAATTAAAAAGAGTCTAAAAATTAAAATGCTTATAAATAGTATTATACAAAGAGCCAAAATATATTCAACATGGATAATTCACTAAAAAAGTCAAATCTACAGTTAATTTTGAATTTTGAATTACAAAAAAAAAAAAAAACGAAAACAAAATTTTGTGGAAAAAATTCGATTTTCCATAATTGTAGATTTTGAGCAGCGAGAAACATTGTATTGATTTTACAACGATTTTTTACTTTTTTTTTGCAGTAATAAAACTGATTTGATTCAACATTGTAGAGGGTGATTTCTGGTAATACTAAGTTGGATCTAATTAGTATGTTGGGGAGTAAAAAATAAGCATAAATACATTATAAAAGCAATATTTTCATAGTTACTAATACATAATATATGCTTGGAATTTAAAATGATTGACAGCTAAAATAATGTTCTTTATTTTATATTATTATATAACAACATAAAATATATGTACTTATTGTTCTAATATTACGGTAATACCTACCAAAAAACAATAAAATATAAATACCCATCGCACAATTATACTGGCATGTACAAAAAAAAAAAAAAATCAGGGGTGGTGGTTTAAATTAGATAATATAAGTTAAAATATATAATGTAATATTTTTTCCGTATAATATTCCTTTAGGAAGGGGATTAAACCCACAAACGGCCCCACGCTTTATACGTGCGCCGTACTTGCCCTACGGTTGTATATATTTATATACGACATACCTCTCTCTCTAGTCTATTCGAAAATTATTGATTTTGGTTGTAGAATTATATAACATTATTACCTATATTTAGGCAACTTTAGACGGAAAATGATTATTTTATACACGTATAAAAATAATAATACCTATGCAAAACAAGTAACAACTTATGATATTGATGACGCTATGTTGCTAGAGCGAGTTTCATAAATCTGGTCATGGTTCAATGATTGTGAGCTGTGTACTTATGCAAGTAAAATGAGTTATGATGTGTTTATCATGGGAAAACCGTTTGTAGGAAAAACCTAATATTTTTTTTACTCATTAATCATTATGCTATATATAAACAGTAGCAATTCCAGACCACCCGCGGCTGGTGTTTTTGTCGATAAATTGTGCCATATCGATTAAATTAATCGGCAATTATATTAGAATAATAATTTTTTTCGAATAACTGTTAACAACTAAATAAATAGGGCGAGTCGTCTGGTGTCTAGTTGAGTATCGTTATATATTATAATATAATATTATTATGTTATGCACCGAAACGCAATAATTATTAATTACCTACTGATACATTTATCACACAATTTTAAGGTCGAATTTACACGATCTCAAAAAAGTCATAAAATGCCGTATTTAAATAAGTACCTATAGGTATTATATATAATATCTATACTGTATACATCATATTGTGGACTGTGGTAAATATCAATATTAATATTAAATAACTGAATTGATATATATTATTATTATTATTTATTACACTACAAAACTTGATAACAATATTATTAGTATCTCATTCTCTTAAATCTATAATATAATAACTGTAGGTACCCTGTTTCCCTGTACCATAGTCCATTCTATATCAGTTTTTGATTGTATTGTGTTTACCTAACACGTATTAAAAACTTAATAATAATGTCATATATTTATAAATTTTGTAATTAATAAAAAATATATGTAATAACAATTAAGCATTATGTATATTTCGAATAGAGCAATACAACAGCTATTTCACAAGCAATTATGCAATTACAATGATGTATGAGTACATACGACCAAATTTAATAACAACACTACAGTAAATTTACAATGATTTATACGTTTTTATTTACCTACCAATTTACTATAGTAAAGTACTAAAGTAGTAAATCTTTGCTGCTTTAATCTGTTTAACTATTAACCATCTGTCCATCTCTATATACCTACATCTAATACCTATAAGAACTCTTGTTATTTTTACATTATTTAAATGACGTTTAATTATTACACTAAATTTTACAGAATTAGACATAGGAAAAATTTGAGTTATAGGTACATTTGAGGGGGGCTATTATAATTAAAATATTATATTAATAAAAGATCCTAATAAAAATACATAGATATAATTTATGTATCATTATATATTCGTGATTCTCCATCAAAATAATAAAAAAAACGACTTATTAAAGTATTTAACCTCAACGTGATAAATAATACATAGGTAAGTCAAAAGTAAATTTATATTTATTGAATTACATTTTTAATATATATTTCAGGGAAGGGCAACTTTAAGTTACTATAGAGGGCCAATTTTTAGAAAATTAAAATCTAGAGAGACAGAGCACAAAGAAAGCAAAAAAAAGGGTCATTCAAAATATACATTTTAATTAGCAATTAACATTTATTTTGTTAATAAATAATAATAAATAAATAAATAAATAGTCATTCTACCATGAGGTGTTAACATTTCTATTTTCTTAGAGAGTTAGGACTGATAATGATTTTAATCTTTACTGTGGTTAGAACACAATCTTTAACATGTTTCTTTATGTAGAATAATAAGTTGTAGATTCCATCAATCATAATCATGGTACCTATTGTAAAATACAAAATTTGCAACGGATTATAAATCTAAAAAATAAACCGGAAAATGATGTTTTAACACAATTAAAAATAGATACTTATATTTTGATGTAGAATACTGTACACGGTTTTCAACTACACGGTACCAGAAAAAATAAATGATATTGAAAAATATATTAATTTTTATGCTCAAAACGAATTACTAAGCTAAAATTTTTAATTGATGTTGTTATTAGTTTATAACTAAAAAAAATTATCGAAATGAAAAAAAAATGTAATAATGACAAAAATTATATTTGTTGATTTAAAAAAAAAAAAATGTAGATATGTATAAAACTATCATTTTTAAACCCGGCACCCTGCCAATGAATAAAATCATTGTCAGTTCTAAGTCTGTAAGTGGGAAAGGAAATGAGTGTTTTCTAAACGTTTAACCCCATAAAATGTATGATATTTTTGTGGAAATACTTTTTTTCAACTCAAGTGCAGTTCGACTAAAATAAGTGCAATTCGACCATATACCCACTTAAACTAAGGTCTTTCTTTTTTTTAAAAAATTAATTATATTGACATAACTTTAAGCTTCAGTTTAATTTTTTTCCTACAGGGACCGTTTAGGAATTTACTTGTTTGTTAAACCTTTTTTGACGGGAGCCGTTTGGGATGCGCCGATATCTATTTCTTACCCATTTTGATAATAGAATAGGTAATGAATCTGTTTATGGTTGACTACTACATTTTTAGCTGTAGATTTACTTTCTTGTTCTACATTTGCCACGCTCACTGGCCACTATAAAAAACAACACTTTTAGTACTCACACAAATCCAATTATCATTCATCTTTTATCCAAACAAATTCCAGGTAACCCACCCACGCGCTTTAAAAGAAACGGGTGAATAGGAATCTACTTTTTTCTTAAAAAAAAATTTTCCACGGGGTGTCGCTAATAAGCGACTTCCACTTTACATCATTCAAAAATCACTTAATTTACTTATTGTACATAATTTACTGATTGTAAAATAAATAACAATTTATTTTGTTCAATAAAAAAAAAGTATGAAGTATAACATTTACTGTATACATTTAAACTATACTATTATTAAAGACCATATTATATTTCTGGTGGGCCGCAATCTCCCCTTAAAGTGAATACCTACATGGTGTGTAGTGTATACCTTTGTATACATGAGAAGTTGATACAGAATATCATAAAAGACAGCATATATATATTATATAAAATATAACCAACGTATATAACAATACGGTCTACGGATATTATATAATATTATTATGTGCATCCTAAGTTATCGCATCTGTAATAAGAGTGCGGAAACTCCAATAGGTATTTATATTGTGAAAATAATAATGTATGTTATAATGTATGAAAATATATATTACATTGACATTCAAACATTGTATTTACTCATACGTAATGTCTCCAGTAGTCCGGACCCGCTGCATACAGACATCTCTAAATGTCGTATTAATATCGAGACGATTAATAAATTTCAATGATTTTAATGTCAGACGGATATTTTTATAAAAGGCATATATAATAATATGTACCTATTTCGGCTTATCTAGTTTGCTGTTTGCCCTATTCCTGCAGGATAATATTAATGTATACGGAAGTCTTTTAATCTTCTATAATTCAATTGTCGAAGTGTATATAAATAGGAGTATTCATCATGATATCATACATATATAATCCTTTATTATTATTGTCCACTTTAAAAAAAATAAGACACGGAAACGTATTTCGATTCTGTCGGGACAGTAAATCTGGATCGTCTATGTTTACACACGTTGGTAGTACCTATATACATAATATTACAATAACAACAACAACGATATACCTATACCTATAATATTGTAACGCGCGCGACTCCGTAAAATGATATATACCCAATTTTGTATTGCCGTCGTGGATTTATGTGGCGTTTGTTCCCCAATTGAAATCACGACTATATTATTATTGTTCGGGAACGGCGGGGTATTGTGTATTTGGAGTGCCAATTTAATTCTTCAATTCTCACGTGCGCCGCACAAACAGGACGCGTCACTTATGTAAAATGCGTTCGGGGGGGAAATGAAAAAAAAAATCGACGTCCTCGCATCAATTTGGTCTCTATGTAGACATTGCATTTCATTGCTATTTAATGTGCACAGAGGTCATAATCATAACACCGCGACAAAGGCATCCGACTCGTATAAAAGACCTCGGGTACCGCGGTCGGGCGTCAGTCGAATTCACGCGTACCAAGTGACATTATACTGCAGCTCGAAGATCATAGAAATCAATATTATAGTTGTATCGCGTTGTAAATTACTGTACATAAGGACACACTCACGGGCAGACTTTATTTAATTTATTACACTGCACAGTGCAATATCATAGTTCATCGTGCGAGATCAGCTTTTGCAGTAGCATCGTGTGTACTTAGTACATTCGTCGACATAATGAAGGTATCTGCAGCGACCGCCGTCCTGGTTGCTCTGGTCGCCACCGTGCAGGTAAAGCCATTTAATACCACATGTTCGCATATATATATAATATAACGTTAATGACAGGATAGTTGGTTATTATTAGTTATTACATATTAGCCATGTACAGGTATTTAATTATTTAAATATATTTATATACCTGTATAACTGAGTATAGTGCAATTTTGTTCCAAACTTAAATTTTCATGTAGCTTTTCTATCGGGTATCCATATAAAGTTCAAAAGTCGGAGCGCTTGATGCTTCTTAATACTTATACTAAAATTCATAGGGATCTATAATACAGGTCAAAAAGTGCTGAGTAAGTGATTTGTATTATAATTTTTTATGAATACATTTAAAAATCCATTTTAATATAAGCAAGAAGCTAACATTTTAGTTAGATACATCTTAATGAAGTACATTCGAATAATAACTATTTAATACTGTTTCATGAAAATCAGGACTCTATTAAATAATTATATTATAATTTATATTTGTATATGTACAAGAACACGAATCTTCTATAAATTATAAGTTATAACAGTAGCGTAGCTAGACAATTTTTCTTGGGTAGGCCCGATATTTTGATGCGGAATAAGGATTATCAATGAATATTTTTATTAAATAAAAAACATGATATAAAACATTCATTTTTGAAGAAAAGTGGATAGGCCCGGGCCTACCTGCTGGCTACGCCACTGAGTTATAAGAAACTATGCTGACTTTCA
The DNA here is from genome assembly GCA_009835225.1 of Aphis craccivora. Classification (NCBI taxonomy): domain Eukaryota; kingdom Metazoa; phylum Arthropoda; class Insecta; order Hemiptera; family Aphididae; genus Aphis; species Aphis craccivora. The sequence continues at coordinate 56,439 of VUJU01000414.1, forward strand.
TTTAGTCGAGTTTCAACCTATAATAGTTATTATTGTCAAACTGTAAAGGTTTACAGACACATCATATGTTGATGTTCTATAATACATATAAGTAAAACCGTACAATATTATAGTATATCCATAAATAGATATTTACTATACTTATTGTAATATTTTAAACTCAATGAACTATTATTCAAGCGGTTTATTAAGTGTTTAATGTAGTACTTATTTAAAATATTTTAAATAAAAAAGGTACAAACGTTGGGTAGAGTGCGACTATCCATGCAGAAAGTTTTAAGGACTATCGTTTTCCATTATACTCATAATGATTTTATATGAGTTTTAATAGAGTATTTTCTTAGTAGTATCATTTGATTGATTTTCAAGGAAAGTTTTTGGTAGCGAATTGGATCTAATTGGTACTTTTGTGAGGTCAAGACTGAACATTTTGAGTACTTTTTAAAAATAATCGATTATGGGAGGGAGTTAGTCTTGAGGATAGGGAATACAAACATTTATAACAATTTAAGTACTTTTATTAAACTAATTGTTTGTTAATCTTTTGACACATCCATTAAAGTGCATAGGTACTGTATAGCAGAGTGGTTAGCTTCTCGATAGTCTTTTATGTTTATTAGACGTATTAAATTTACTCATATCACTTAGGGTCGTAAATAATAAATAATATTTAAATTTTATAACAAGTAGGTAGAACCACTAGTATATAAATGTACATAAAAGTAAATTATTAAATCATCATTCCACCCCGTTATTTCATCTTTAGAGCTCGGACCCGTGTAATATATCCACTTGCTACAAGAGTGGAACGACGAAACCACCCACGACCGTGACGCCCACTCGTCTGCCGGTGCAGTCATCGTCTACACCAACCAGCCATCAACAGACCACGTATGCCAAGGACCATGTGCATAGTTCGACCGCTACTAAGTCCGGAGTTAATACCACCGCCACGACAACTAGCGGAGCGTCGGTTAACGGCACGGAGCGAACAACTGTCGTAAAATCTTCCTCCGGAGTAGCTGGAAACGCCACAACACCAAAGCCAACAGTATAAATCATTGAAAATTATTATCTAAATTAAATTCAACCTTTTAAAAAGATAATTTCTATAAATGAGACTACGAGATTTGTTTTAACTTTTAGTACTAACATTTAATTAAATTCAGTAACCAGTACTAACGGGTTACTATAAGTCATAAGATGACATTCGAAACTAAACGTAGACCGAGTAGATTGTCAGATAAGTTTCAGAACACCGCAGGCGCAACTACTAATTAAAAAAAAAAAAAAAATGCCATTTATAAGTAATTCGACACATAAAAAATATATTCTTTTGGCATTTGATAAATATAAATGGTAGACTAAAAAAGAAAACATTTCAACTAGGTAATTAACTATATAGCTTGAGTTTCTTTGAATTGAATCACTAGTTGAGATAAGAACGAGTTCATAACAATTTAAAATAAAAGATTGAAGATAATTTTATAAAACTTAGGACTTTAACCTGACGTCTTTAAATGTTGAAATAAGCCCAAACCTAACAGTTTTGAGACTAGTGCATTGCATTTACCCTTAAACCCGGCACTCCGTGTAGGCAATATACACATTAAGTCAATGGTAACAGCTAGGTCGTATTAAAATATTTAAGCACGTTGGGTTAAGACGCGCTGAAATAAATTCGAACTTACGAAAGGACATCACAATTATCATACAAGTGATAGTTATAGTTTGAATTGAATGTAAGAATGTATTAATTATATAAAAAGTAAAAATAGCTATTTATGAAGTGTAAAAATTTTAATTGGCGGAAATTAAATTATAATTAATGTTTCAGAATTGAATTTATTAGTATAGGTATACCAATAGTATCTAATTCAAATTTAAAACTTTTGTTAAGAAAGCTAATTATAGGTACCTAATGATTTTCTACTAACTCATAGCCCTAGTGATGATAACTTATTAACAAAAAAACACAATATTCTGCTTTGTCATTAATTTTTTTTTTTTTTTTAATAAGTTTAACAATTCTTAAAATTTAGCCAGGAGGGTGGCTTATAATTGTACTGGGTTTTCAACTACGAGATATACGCTATTAAGATGAATAGTATTTATACTTGTCTTATATTAGAATAATTTAATAATTATTAAGTACAGGAAAATATAGGTACTTACCTAAAATGGTTTATATTTTTATGTCTGCCACTTGATACCATGATATTCAATTTATTCATAAATTTATAATGGTTTACACAGATGACTGAAGGGCACGTAGCTCTAAAACAGAAGTTGAACACAATCGCGGTAAAATGCAAGGATGAGTTGCACGCACCTCAGGAAATCATGGCACTGGTCAGCAATACGGTGGTACCCCAGAATGAACAGCAAAGATGTTATTTAGAATGCGTGTATAAAAATCTTAACTTGATCAAGAATAACAAGTTCAGTGTGGACGATGGCAAGGCGATGGCTAAGATACGTTTTGCTAATCAACCAGAAGAGCACAAGAAAGCGGTGACAATAATAGAGACTTGCGAAAAAGAGGGTAGGTTTGCGACTGTGACCATAAATTGAAAATTCGTGAGAGTCGGATAAATATTTAAATTAATTAATGAATCCGAATGATAATCTATGAGTTTTCTTTTATTCTTACAGCAATTATTGATCCGAAAACCACTGAAAAATGTGCAGCTGGACGAGTGATCAGAAACTGCTTTGTTAAAAACGGAGAAAAAGTAATGTTTTTTAGTTTTTAATTTTGAAAAAAAAAATATATATAAGGTCACAATTATGACATGTACTTATTTAAAATTTATATACTTACTATTTAGATAAATTTCTTTCCTAAAGCATAAGTCTGGACAGAAAACAGAAAATATGAGTTTGAACATTTCAACCAAACATGGATATATTAAAAATACCTATATTATTATGTAATAATTAATTATTTAAGTTATGGTTTTTACGAAAATAAAATGTAATAAAAAAAAAAAAAAAACATAAAAAGTATTTATTTTATTTGCTTTCATCATAAAAATATATTGATTTACAACATGTTAAAAAATAACATAATGTCAAAACTAATATACTACTAGTATGTACACATTAAAATAATAGTATCTTTTTAAGTTAAACAAGTATCCAAGCAAATGGAATTTATTGGGTATATATAAATCACAGTTTAGTGTTGACTTATTAATACATAGGATGGAAACAAATCAATTTTACTAGTATATAAAAAATAATTATAACCGAGAATATTTATCATTCTTTTTCTATACCTGCATTAATAACTAAAGAAATTGCAAAATTTTATATAATTTAGTACATATTTTATATAAATGTAGTAAAATATAATGATGGCGCATAAAAAATATATGACACCATTTATTTCTTATAATATAATAAAACTACCAAAGACTTATGAGCTTTTAAAACATGGCAAAAAGTCTTATATACAAAAAAACTGTTATTATTAATGCTTAAAGTTAATAAATAATAATACAATTATTTTGTTTTATTAACTTCCATCAAAATGATACTATCACAAATAAAATAGAGATATTAAATTTATAAAAAGTCTAATTAATTTTTTTTTTTTTTTAAATGGTTATATATAAAAAAAAAAATAGAGACTTCATAAAATTGAAATCTTATTTTGTTACTTTAAGAGATTTGTGTGTATTTTTATCCAGTCATGTAGTAATACTTCTTGGAGAGGTAAACGAGTCTCTGGTTTCACTCTTAATAACTAAACAACAGCAAATTAAATTGTTATTTATTTAAATATGTGAATTGAAAAATTATGTTTAAAAATACTTACACGTGATATGAGATCTCTAGCAAGTGGAGCAACATGTTGCGGAAAAATATACTGAGCATTTAATATTCTTTTATAAGTTTCTTCATATGTTGGAGCTTCAAAAGGTGGTTTACCAACTAAAATTTCATATAATAAAACACCTACACTCCACACATCGACTGATTTGTCATGAGAGTTACCGCTCACCATTTCTGGTGGTAAATAGTCCAATGTTCCACATAATGTCATACGCCTAAACAATTTATAGCACATAATTATACATATAAATATTAAGCTAAAAGTAGTTCTTTTGAAAATTACTTGGAATCACGTGTATGTACAGACCACCCGAAATCAGCAATTTTCAAATCACCTGCTTTAGTAAGTAAAAGATTCTCTGGTTTTATATCACGATGTATAATATTTTTATCATGACAATAAATTAATGCTTCGGTTAATTGTTTAATATACAATGCTGCCCTGTTTAAAACAATAGTAAAATAAATCATATCTTTTGTTTTAGTAAAATAAATTATAACTAGCTAGGTAGACTTTCAAAATATTATTATATTTACCTAACTTCAGAGAAACGTTGATTTTCTTGAGCTTGTAATTCTTTATAAAGCTGCTTTGGTGCATACTCTAGGATCATATATACTCTAGCATCATCATGGAAATATCCAAACATACGTACAATATTAGGATGCCTAAAAAAATAAGAATTAATTTATCTTATAATCCAATTTTTTTTTAAAAATTAACTGTTTAAGTATTTACCTTAAATGTGTTTGAATTTCAATTTCTCTTTTGAGCTGATGCTCAACATTTGCTTTTAAAATTTGCGTTTTAAATAAAACTTTAAGAGCAACAATGAATCCAGAGCTTTTTTCTCTGGCAAGATACACGTTTCCAAATTTTCCTTTTCCCAATGCTTTTCCAATATCAAAATTATCCAAAGTCCATTTCATACTATTTTAATAATTAAAGCACATCATTATTGATAATCTTTTTTAAAAATTTAAATGTATTTGTTATGTGTAACTTACTCGTCTTTTTTATTTGTTAGCCCCATGTTTTTATTATTCTCTTGATCAGTACAAGGTTTAGGTTTTTCATCAAGACTTGCTGCTTTCATATTATTTTGAAGTTGATTAACTGTAGTAGTAGGTGGTTTGGCCACTTGTGTAGGTTTTTTTGGTATATTGGCAACAGTTGGAATTTTAAATACTTCTTTGGAAGGAATCCTGAAAAAAAGGTAATATATATATTTTTTTAAAAATGGACACTTACTCATTTTAAATTATTTATGGTTTACTCACTATTACATAAGATAGGATTTGTAATAGGTAGATATTAAAATAAAAAACAAACCATTATAGATTGTGGTAATTAAATAACGTTTAGTGAAATTATAACAGGTAGGTACCTATTTTATAATTACCTATATAAGAGACATATTTAAGATTTCAAAAACAATTCTAACAAGGAATAATTAACTAAAAGTATCAAATATGGAAAGAAATTAGGATAGTATATTAATATTGCATAGGTATTGAAGAACTGTTTTATTTCATCTTAATACTCATAAATATATGAGAATATAAAAAGGTTTATAGTTAATAATTAATCTAATCTTAAAATATTTGAACCAAACAATTACAGTGATTGTGAACTAGTAATTATTGTTATTTTAAATTATAACAATGTACCTGATTACATTTTAAAAACCTATTAATATAATTATTAATGAGGGGATTTTAAAATTATTAATTAAATACAAGGAGATAGGTTATCTACCTATATATTAATATTATTTATTGCTTAAACTTTAAGCTTCAAAACCATAAACCTTAGGATATAAAAATTCTTTAATATCATTGTAAATAGTTAGGGTTTTCATACATCACTAGTATCTCAACAAAATGTTTTGAGATGGCCTATTATCCAGGAATTAAGCTTCAATATTTTATATTGACATTTTGTCTTTTAATAAACATTTTTAGTAGAAAAACTATTTTATATTCATAAATAATAAAATAATTATCATAGAAATACCTAACTGAAAAAATATATTTTTAAACAAATGCATACTAAGAACAATTTTAATTTCATATTGATGTAGCAGAGTATTTGGATGCAGTCACTGAATGGTGCCGAGGTTAACGCTACTCAACATTAATAGCTAATGGTTGGGTGACCATCCAAGGTTTTTTTTAGCAACAAAACCATGTTCAACATATGAGAACAGGTGTTCCATAACCTATTGTAATAAAAATTTTTTTATATTGAATTTGTATCTATTCTATATGCAGTTTGCCCTAGTTAAACTAAAAACTAATTTATAGTCGAATAAAATAATTCTTAGCATTTCGTGTATTAACATTATAAAAATGTAATATATTGTATCTTTACATCATAGGTACTCATTTCTATTAGGTATGATTCTATGTATAAATCCGAGTAGCTTAAAATAATAGTTTTTTTATTATTTAAGAAAAGAATATTTACAAAAGGCTTTTCAGAAAAATTAATTATTAATATTTTGATAGTGATTGGAATAGCTAAATAAAAATTAACATTTATTTTTTTTAAATTATTATTAAATATGTAACTTTCTATAGTCTATAGATATATATTATTATTTTATAAATGAATTGTTATATTTTATTCCTTATGTTAAGAAATGTATTTATAACTATTGTAAATCATCACAGTTTAGATGGGCATGTCAAGGAAAAATTTAAAATGTGATAAGTAGGTATATAGGTAATATTATTTTAGCTTCAATAACATCTTTGCAAGAATAATTTTGTTATACTTACAGGTTTGTATTAGTTTGTAGTTTTGAGTTAGGTACAAACTAAGGTGCATTAGTTATCATGTATAGAATAATCAATTAGAAATATCGTTTGGTAAGTATAAATTACTGAAATTTTATAATTTTTGTTAAAATAATGTTAATGTGGTAGGTACCGTACTTAGTTCAATACCCAAGGATATGCAACCACCTTATAAAACGAAGAATTTTAAAACCTTAAATCTTCCCTTGGATTACCACCATATCCCTGTCCTGTGTACAAAACAAGACTATTCATATCCATCAGTAGTAGCTAGCATTGACAAATATCTCACCTCGTCTGGGGTGCCGGTTCACATGGCTGTGATGGAGGTTTCTGTATGGGTTTGGAAGGTAGATTTTTAGTGATGTCTGGTTTGCAACTGCGGTTGGACAGCTGTTGACCACCAAACTTGGGCGGGTGTAATAGATCTGGTGTTTTGCTAATAGCTGTAGACACTGAACGGCGGTACTGACCACCACCTGGTTTAGCAGTTGAAACGGTGGTTGTAGTCGTCCCGAAACCCACGGTGCGACCCGATGCGGACGACGCGTTTGAAGTAACGGTAGCTACCTGAGGTGGCCGCGGTTTCTGTATTCGGTTTTCTTTTGACTTGAGCGCGAAACTACTCATGGTAAACAAATGGGAAAATGAAAGTAAAAAAACAGACGGTAAATTCCTAATGACAGAGAGCAAGGTTGTCTCAAGGAACTGAAAAACTACGTTAATTGAAGGATTCGTAAAAAATTAAAAACAAACGAGACGGAAGATATAAAATATTATAATACACAAATGTGAAATGAAAAATTATTTTAGGATATCAAGAGACGCATAAATGCCGATTGTTGACACTTGATAGTTTGATACATTTACACAACTACACAAGTACGTTTTAATGTTTATAGAACTTAAGAAGTTGAAAATAGAAAATACAGAATACAGTGAATGCTAAATTGATTAAAAAAAAACAAAATTCTTCAGCTGACGACGGTTATTTTTAAAAACTCCAATCCACTATAATAAGAAGTTGGAATTAACTTATCTGGCAACACACAGTGCATACACTAAAAACGGACATTACATCTTTGATAATCAGTGTGGCTAACCGATATTGGTCGTGGGATGATTACCATTTTATGATGTTTCGATCGTAAAAAGGTGGATTCACGAATAAAGATTTGAAATCATTGACAATTGACATATTAAATGGTTGAAACTCATAAATTAAATTTAAGTGAAACGGTGATGGATTGATGGGACAGTGAAGACAATTCGACCGTTTTCCATAAAATTAAGAATTCTTACTAAGCAACAACGACAACGATATCTCCGTTAATATGGTCATACTGTAATGGTCGTAACGTACTTTTTTTACGTTTTCCGAAAAACGTCGTAATTAATTCGAATGTCGTTTATCGCCGCGGCCGATTTGCCGATTTCTCCCGTTTTTCCAATTTCCCACTATAATACTAATATCCAATCGCTATTCCTAATTCTTATACGAATTTCGCAAGCTTAATCTTAAATCCATAAAGAACAATTGCTATCAATCATAATCTATTGACAATTCAGCAATTCAGTATTCATTCACCTTCCTCATTCAGTTGTTTTGAACCATTTCTAAACGCCGCATTCGGCTTTTTTGATTGATTAAAAATGGACGAAATGAATTCGTTTGTGCCTATGACGCCTCCGAATAATTTCGTCAAAGAACTGCGGGGAGTGTTAGATCAACAAAACATACTTTCGGCCAAGACCAAACAAAAAGGTAAAATCGATATAACCCTCTAGCTTCCATTTATTGTATGCTTACTAATTTGATTTGTTGTTCTACAACAGTATTGCGAGACTTGGACGATCATATTTGTGATGACAATGAGAAACGCATTGCAAAGTTGAGAGTTCGATCAATTCAAGAGATATGCGTCTCAGAAACAAATTACATTCATCAGTTGGACAAATTGATTACAGTAAGTACTGTTTGAGACTATCACACTTGTCGTTTACTCCTTCAAATTGTTTCAATCTATTTTAAATTTTCTGTTTACAGTATTTTAAACGTCCAATAGAAGAACAGAAACTTGCCTCTAGTCAAGTTATCAGTAAATTGTTTGGCAATGTTGAGACAATACTGAACGTGAATAAAGAACTTTTGGTTCAATTGCATCCAGCTAAAGAAAATATCGGACAAGTTTTCTTGAACACTGCCCCTTTTCTTAAACTTTATTCAGTTTACGCATTCAATTACAAGAATGTGTTGGATACACTTCAAGTAAGATATTTCTATTATTATTTAATAGATTTGAAAACCTAATTGTATTTACTTTTAGGATTTACCAAAATCTCATCCAAAACTTTATCGCTTTGTATGTACACAAGAATCAAGGCCAGATGTATCTGCTAAATTGAATTCACTTTTGATAACTCCCATTCAAAGAATACCTCGTTATTTAATGCTTTTACGCGAACTTCAGAATTACACTCCTACTGAGCATCATGGTTATAATGATATTAAAGGTATGCAATTACAGTAATGGAAAGTTTCATTTCATTTTATTTTATAATTTATTTATAACTGAATATTGGTATTATATTATTTTGTAATAAATATAATATTTTTCGTTCAAAGCTGCTGTAGAACAAATAAGTAAAGTTGCAGACCATATCAATAACTTGGTTCAAGAACAAGAAAACATGTCCAGATTAGTAAGCATTCAACGTAGTCTTTCTGGCTGTGGAAAAGTTAACATTGTACTACCAGGACGTAAATTGATTAAAGAAGGTCCTCTAATGAAAGTATCACCCGAAGGCAGTACATCTATTCCTCGTTACTTAATTTTGCTAAGTGACATGATACTATATTGTAAAGAGTGGGTGGACCCAGAAAAGTTAGTTTGTCTCAGAGTATTGCCACTCAATAAGTGTGAAGCCAAATCTGTCATGTACAAAAGAGGATTGTTTTCAATAACTTGTCAGTCTGTAGAATTAGTATTTTACACAATGGATGCACCTCATGCTACATGTTCTTGGGTAGAAATGTTACAGCAATCTATTGACAAGGTATGTTATTGATAAGCATTATTTATAATTAATTATATTTTCGATTATATTATTGAATTTTTTTTTTTTTAGTGCAAAGCCAATTCTTTGATGCCAGTAAGAAGATGTGGTCCTTTGAAATTGGTCAAAAGAAAAAAGGAAGATATTACAAATAAAAATGATGAAAATTGTTATTCAAGTCCTACTAAAAAAATGAAATCATTAAACAGTCTTAAAGTAATATATGTTAATATTTTTTTTTAAATAAATTGTTGTAATTTATACTTTTGTAGATTGTAGTAGTATGTGTATATCATATTATTTATTCATTTTTCTTATGTAGGATACAACAATTGCTAAATCAAATCAAAATATGTCATACATGGCTTCGGCGAGAAATCTTGTTTTCAATTTTGGAACAACATTAAAAAAATTAGTGGGAAGAAATTCGGTTTAGAAAATCAAAAATAATTACTTTTTTTTCTAACTTATAATTTTTTTTTTGTACTCCATCCATTTGAGATCTCAGTTATGTTGTCCATTTTTGTTTAAATGTAGTTTATAACAATTAACTATTAATGTTTGAATAACAACTCGTGGTAATACTTCCTAATTCAGTAACATATTTTACTTAAAAGTAAAAACTGTAATGTTACAAATGTTTTTCACATTTTTATAAGTTTGTATTAAGTATATTAACAATTATTTTACTATTTAATTTTTATTCATTAAAATATGTAACTAGTTATTAGTAATTTTTTATGTACAATGCTTGTATGTCATAAAAATGAAAAATTATGTTAATGGCTTGTGTTCATTGATTTTCTGTATGGAATCAATTATAATATAACTTATATTCAAAATGAATTTGAATTTCTTTATTTCAGTTATTTTTTAGGCAATTCATAAATTCTAAAATAGTAGTCTCATTAAGTTCATTTTGCCACCTGTAAACATAAGTTGTAGTTATTGTTTTTATCAACTTATTTATGTACAATAAATTATTTGATGGTAGTAATGAAAGTATTCATACATTCCATGTTTCTTGAAGTGAGATCCAATTATGAATCCGTCAGCACCTCTGTATTCATGTACATTGTTAACAGTTATACCAGATCCAACAAGTATTGGAACATTTACAGAACTTTTCACTTCTATAATTCATAATGATGCGTTTAATATTATATAAAATGTGCATAATGTATATGTATAAAATTTAATGAATGACATACCAATTACATCACTTGGTTTGGTGGGTTGTCCTGTTGCAGTTCCAGTTACTATAATTCCATCAGTCAGAAAAAATTCTGCTGCTTTAGCAGTTTCGATGAGACTTACATCATGAGTGATAGCATGTGAACTAAGAGTAACAAAAAACAATATTTTTTTTCTTGACCAAGTCTATAAACTTTTATAACTTGTAGAAATATAATTAAAATAAATAAACATAATATATTGCATTCAATGGAATTACCTGTGCTTTTTTTTTATATCTGTAAATATACACACATCTTGTGCACCTATTGATTTGCGATATCTCAATAACTTACCGGCACATGCGTCTATGTAACCTTCATCGGCGACATGGCCAAAAACAAAACCTTCAGCCCTAATAAACTGAAAGTCTGTTGCATGTGCAACAGCGATTGCTTCTTCATTGGCTGCAGCCAATATCTAAAGTTGTCATCGACAAATTAGTAAATGCTGTACAACAATAATTCTAATTTCTAACCCACTTGCAGACCACAAGGTATATGTTCAGGTACCAATTGTCTAATTGATGAACAAACCCTAGTCATTGAGGATACAATTTCAGGACCTATTTCTTTGGCAGGCACATAAGGTATGTCATGCATGTTTTCAACAACAATACCATCCTATAATCAATAGCTATATTTTTATTGGGGGCTGTAATAAGTTTAAATATTGAATGCTTACTACTCCACATTTCATATATATTTCAGCCTCTTTACAGGCGGCGTATATTATTTGTTTTATGCTCCTACTATACAACGGTGTGCCTGAATATCATAATTAATAATTTAAAATATAAAAAAACAATTTTTATCAAATAGCAATAGTGAAATGTATAATATGCAGTTCCTAGTTACTTGTACTACTTAGTATACATTCTTACCTGGTAATGGTTTGACATGAATCATCCCAAAGACATTATTCAATTTAGCCTTGAAAATATTTTGTATGGTGTTCATTATAAAATATATAATTATTTCACATTAATTGCCTCCTATTAATATCAACTATTAGAATTTCTTAATTATCATTCCATAATTTCACTGTTATGGACTCACAAGTTGTTAGGTAATCACTATATCCAAACGTTTTATTATTTGAAGAACACTTATCACATAGATAAGTCATGTTTGACAGTTGTTCAATAACCATAACATGGAATCGTTTCTTGTCTTTTGACCTTTGTTATATGGTGCAACATGGTATTTTTTAACAAATACTTCTATAAGCCATAATAATCTGAATAAAAAGCACCACCAACTTATTTGAATTTATAACTTCGATATAAGTTAGATCATTCAACTTTTGAATAAACCAATACTAATTTCTCAATTAAATTCTCTGGTGGAAAATATATTGATGTTGAAGTATTTTTTTAACCAATCATGAGGATCAATAAGATAAAGACAATGATTTTGTTTTGTAGACTATATAATATATTATACTATATATATTTATTAGAATTAAATGTCATTATAATAAGGAAAATAATAGGATCTAAATGTCGATAAACAATCTTTTAAAGAAATTAAGATAAATAAATTTTTGTTTTCGTAACAATAATTTTATACTTAATTGACTTAATGTATAATATGTGTATGTATATTGTATATTATATACTCTTTTTCTTTATTTTTAATTTTAAAATAATATTAAGAAGATTAAGGCAAAAACACTCGATTGATCAAGGGAATAAAAAAGAAAAATGAAAAGAATTATTACGGATTTATCAATAATATATATATTATAAATGTATTTATTTTTCTAGATTACCTTAAAATTTAAATAGGTTTGTATGATTAACAATAAGTAGATTGCTTTCAATTTGTTTTTAATAATTGTCTAAGTATTATTTTTTATCCACAGCCTATATGTACACATCAATATTATATACAATAAAGCAATATAGATCCTCACATTTGACAACATTTTGTCAATTTATAATATTGATATAAGACCATACATAATAATAATATATACTATTGAGGTTTTTGAAAATTAACAATACAATTTTAAATAACCATATTTAATTTTTTGATTTACTTTACAATACTTGACATAAAATGTTGATACCAAATTAGATTTATTAACAGATGTATATAAATTCTGATTTTTGTTTGAAATTATTTAGTTTGCTTCAAAAGAATTTAAAATAAAGTGCGGGATAATATTAAATTTCAAATGGAGAAAAGAAAAGAAAGAACAAATGAGGTAAAAAAACTGGAAGTATCAAAATATTTGTGAATGCACATGAAAAAGAATGTAAAATAAATGTAGATAGAATTGTTCATTAAAGTTGGAAGTCATAATAAAGCATAAATTGTACTTAATAATAATTCAAAATTATCTGCGCGTATATTTAAAGCGCTTTAAACATTTGAGCCAAACTATATATTTTATTTTTATATCAGTATAATAAATAATAATGTCTAAACTACTTTTAATACTATACAAATATTGAATACTTAGATATTACCTTAATTAATTAAAAAAAAAATTTATTATTAAATTGCATCAAGCTTTAAGAAGAAAATATTTATGGACAGGGCTTGGTTGGGAGAATATAATCACACTATGTAGAAAAAACATTAAGAACAATATTTTATAACACTAAATAAGAACAATATCAGAACGCTATAGAGCGTTTTACATAATTCTCAAAAAAAAAAAAAAAAATGTTCATGCAAGTTAAACAACAAAATTTAAGTTGTCTTCTCACTAAGTCAGCAACATACATACACAAGGATGAAAATGGTTTAAAAATAGATTAAATGTTAAAATTAATATACAATATAAATTTATGGTACACTCTAGGATAATGTGATGAGTCTATAAGAGAATCATCTTACATCTTTCTCATTCCCCCCATCTTATACATACAGTTCAAACAAAAATAAATAAAGTTTGTAATAATTAATTTAAATGATGGGCATAATAAATATAAATATAACCCCCTAATTGTTTAAATGAACTGGTATCCCAACCAACAATTTTAAGGATATTTTTAAATAGTTTTACTAATTAGAGATTACTGATTATCATATAAATTTTTAGGTATGCTTAGGGAGACATCACACAAGGTTTAAGCACATGTCATCACAAAACGAATATCAATATTGATAAAAATAAATTTAACTCATCACTGGCCATTCCCTTATAGAACTAGCATGAAAACACTAAATGCTTGTTTCAAATAATGTATACTAAAAGTTCTTTTAAATTGAAACAATTTCAGTGTCTAAAACTAAGTTCCTTAGGAAAAATAAAATTAAATATACATAAGTTTATTGCAGTTGAAACTATTAAGTAGGTCTATACTTAATATTCATTAACTCATAAAAAATTAACATAATTTTAATAAGATCAAAAATACCAGTTTTTAATTAATATATTATTTAGAGGAGATAATGAATTTTATTTATAATGCGTTGATGTTTATTGTTGATTAAAAATGCTGTTGTTATTAGGTAATTGATTATAATCAATGATATTAAACTTGATTTAAGTTAATGGATTTTCTCATTCAAAAAATCAATTATGTATTGAAATAAATATTATGTCCATTCTTCCATAGGGGACAAATTATAATAACTTGCATTGCAATAATGGTAATTAGCTTTAAGCCCAAAATGGATATTTATGAAATACTCCTTTGGTTACATAGGTTATTAATCTAAATTCCGATAATCTAAAATATAACATACAAGAGTAAAGGTGATCCACAGAAATGTCTTAAAACACTATAAAAGAAATAACAAAATATAAGAAGCGCATAATATTGACAGCGTTTTCACATGACACGCTGGGAACTATTTACAATGATATTAAGTAATCTTTAAACCTTTAAGTGATAAATAATAATTAATAATATAAATATACATACATTTTGGCAAGAATTTTTTCTAAATACCAGAGATGATGAGTTGCTTTTAAAATGCCCACAACTATTATGGTATGTAATACTCTGGATGGTCAGAATCTTTTTCAAACCTTTTTGCTTCTTCCTGCATACTTTCTTTAATTTTCAATATTGCCGCAGATTCATTTTGATCATTGTCCACAGGTCCCCCGTATCCTCCTAGGTTATAATCACCCATACCACTACCACTATCATCTCTTGGTGTGCTCGGTCCGTCAGGTGGAGATCGTTTTATACCTTCAATACCATCACCGTTCATTACAGGGCCCATCGAGTTTGGTCCCATTGGACCTAACGGTCCCGCAGAGTCAGGATTTCCCATTGAAAATTCACCTGGCATACTACCGCCAGGTACTGATTTCATCATTGTATACATGTTTTCACCACCAGAATTTGAATCTTGAGGACTCGCCATCAATGGTGTACCAGGACCAGGGGGACCTTGCGGGTAATTTCCAGGTGACGAAGATGTATAACCCATTGGATGATTTGGATTGCCCGGTGTCCACTGTGGTCGACCGACTGGACCCATGCCCATACCTGGATGCATTCCGGGACCGGGGCCGGGGCCCATAACATTACCAGGGGGCATACCCCGCATCGGAGGACCATAGCCACCCCGCGAAAGATTCATTCTGGGATTCATTACCGGTGGTCCAGGACGCATTATATCCATATTATTCATCATTGGTTGGTTTGGGCTATTGAAATCATTGGGCATATGGGGCGGCATTCTTACGCCGGGCCTAGGTCCACCGGGATACCTAGGGCCCATGAAAGGCTGATTCATCATTTGATTGTGTGGAGCGTTGGGTGGCGGGTGAGGGCTGGACTGTGATACGGGATGAGTAGGAGACGGTCTCATGTTTGAATTGTTGAAAAAGCTTGGCGGCATTCCGGGTCCGGGAGGAATAGAATCGTTGGGCGGCATAGGACCCATGGGTCCGGGGGACGGTCCTGTATTGTGTCCAATGCCATTGACGCCACCGGGGTTGTAATTGGTCGGATTGACGAAACCATAGTCGTGGAATGTTTTGGCTTCGCTGGAATGTTCGCAGTTGTCACGGCGTTCGGGGGCCGCGCAGTATAGATCCCAAAATACGCACCACCAAGAACTGAGGAACCCGGGTGGCTCGCCCAGTGTGATATTTTTGTCCCAGCGAATCTCACTGAGGAACGTTTGCGCCGCTTTGGAGGCGCCAGTGTGTAATAGGTATTCGTAAACATAAAGCGCTAACCTTTCTCTGGCCTGTGCATCCGACGGCACCGACGACCCCTTGCCTTTCGAGTACATGGCGTGCACCGTTCGCCGAACACAAACTCAACGGTCGATACGAAAGTCCGCCAAACCTATGTCAGACTGATCTTGGATCGCATTAAATACATAATTTTAGCATCAATAAAAACGTAAACACTACAAAATACAAAACAACAAAACCATGATGGATTCTACTTGATTTGATAACACTGTGCGAACCCCGAAAGATTCATGGAAGAAACTGCATCGACAAAGACGTTGCGATCTACGGACAACTATGAATTGCGAGCCGCATCAGTGCATCACCGACCGTCCCGTCCCTCCTTCCCACCAACCCGATAGGCGATAACCCGCGGGAACCTATCGCACGCCGCAATAACGAAAAAAAAAAAAATAATAAAAAGTAAAAACCATTGGCCAATGGCGGTACCTCGGTTTTTGTTATTACTTATTAACTTATTACTATAACGCGATATTGTAATTTTGTGGTTTGTATAATATTAAATATTTTATATTTTTATTATACTCTTTACCTGTAAGAATTAACATTTATTTATATAAATATAAAATGTTATCATGATTCGTGTGTTACAAACCATTAGATAATTATTAACTAAAAATATATTCTATTTTATCGATTGCCGTGTGGCGTGTGCGTTTTTTGACTTGATATTTTGCACATGTTTAGTGTCGGTTTTTGATTTGTACGTTTCAAAATTTTCGAAACTAGCGTGTGACCACCTTTGACTGTCGTCATGTCTATAATGTTTTGATGGTGAAACCAATATGAATTATTAAACTATAATTTTTCTACCTTCTATCGTTCCTATTGTGTATTTCCATTAAACGACAACGGATTTCGACATATTAAAATTAACACCGTGTTGCGTGTCGTCTTGCAAGTTATATCTTTGTTCAGCGGAGGCCATGGTTACGTATTCGTCGAGTTGAAATCGATCAGATCCAAAACGAAAATTCCATATTAACCGCCGTCGTTGTTACTAGAGGTAAAGCTTCTCTCTACAAACTTAATTTTTGATTAGTCTTTAATGATAGATATATTGACAGATTATTCGTTATTTTCGCAATAGGTTTGATGCTTAGTCTATTGCTTTGAACGGGTTTATACAACCTTACCACTATGCTACATATTATATCCTATTTAGTCATATTTGGGCACACAGTTGTTAAGTGTGTGTGTACATCAATGTATTGATGTTAAAATGTATATAGTCTTGGTTGATTTGTCCACATGATCATAATGCATTTACATTAACAATCTTGTACACAACATAATATAAAATATAAGATATCTAGTTAAATGACTACCTACTTAATATATTAGGTAGTCTATGATAATGAGATTATAGGAGGTCCACCCTTAAATAGTTTTTTCAAAACTGAACGTATTTAGAATCTTGATTATCAGCTGTGTTATTGTACTTGCTAAACATTTTTTTTCTTTAAATATTAAGAATAGCATGTTTTTAAGTTGTATACAATAAATGAGTGCTGATACGTATCTATTCATATAATATGGATGTACTAGATCTTTTAAATTTGTATGATACAAAAACATTAAATTAAAATAGATAAAAGAATACTCCACGCGACACCCGGCCATCTAAACCGGTTTCACTATGATTAGTTATCGGGTGGTGAAAGCAGAATTAGAATGTTCTCTCAATGGCAGAGTATAAAATTATACCTACTTAAACAAAAATCAAATAACTTTTTAAATCTTCATTTCTGTTTAAAAATACCCCTCAAAGTTTAAGTTAAAATTTATTTATAAATCTATAATACAGATATCTACTACATTATTTTTGAAGAAAAAATTTAAATCTGTGATTATATAATTCTGAATTTTTTTTCACTTAAAATATTATATTTATAATTTCAGAAAGCTTGGATGTGAAAAGTCAGTTGTTAACGGTTGTTAATGATATTCACAAATAAAACTTAAATTTACATATTATAGGTAATCCTTAGTAAATTTTAAATAAATTAAGTAGGTAGTTGTCTCGGTAGTTGTGTTCAATGAATATTTATTGAACATTTATATTGAATTACCTTGACATACTAAAATTATCATTTTCGTTTATGATTGTTACAACATTAATGTTATGTTTTTATTAAAAATACAATAGTAGGTATGCATTTAATTTTTATACTTAGTTGAAATTATTTACTTAATTACCTAACAATAGAAAGATCAAATGTTTATCTTTCAAGTTTCAATGTTTAAGTGCATCTTTAAAATAACATTTGGCAATTTATTAAACAATTTTTTACAAATACATGAACCTTGATATGAAATTTGCATACCCATACATGATGTGTAAAAATACATATAAATATTCAATTGCTATAGGTACAAGAGCATTTTTGATTGGTACTGTATGAAATATAGGTAATTTATGTTGTTTGATTTACATTACATTTATTAAATAGGTACTCTTATCAATTACAAAATAACAAAATGTTGATAATCTCATTAATATTTAATTAAAAATGTTTTGGCATAAACATCTGTTAAAACAATGCCCCCAATCAATGGAAAACAATCTATATTAATAAAATTCAAGAAAACACATAATCTTTAATAATTAACATTTATAATTTGTTTATTAACCCATAAAATGTTAAGAACTATGAAAATGCTTAATGTGTTATACAATTTTTTTTTTTTAATTTAGTTAATTTTAAGTTAACTTATATTTTTAGCTATCCTAACAAAAGCAATTACTCTATTGCATTTTAAAAACTATCATCAAGGGTCCATTGAAATTTTGCATGGTAATTATTTTTATTTAAATAAAAAAAAAAAATCAGATATGTAATTTTAATTACACAATTGTTTTAGTCAAAATATTTGCTGAAAAAGAATAACAGATGAAACAAATTATATAGTTGTACTTAGTGTTTTGATGTATTTTATTTAATTTAAATGTATATTTGAATGCAAGTAGGTAGATACTAAATTTTATAATAAAAGTATTGAACAGATTAAAATTGTGGTAACTGGTACTGTTAGTTATTTCTAAAATACGGAAGATTAGTGTTAAGTACGTCATAAATGTTATAAATCCTTATCAAATGTCCCAATTGGATCCAAACAAATATTTCATACTAAATGAAAAGCATATACTTTTAGAAAATTTGAACAAAATTGTAGGTAGTTAAAACTGTCAATTTATGCGATTTTTCCTTAAACTAACAATGCACAGTGCATTAGTACACACAAACCTTAAGAATTTATAAAATTAAACAATGTGTAAATATAATTAAAGTATTAATTTTAAGCAATATAATTACATTGTAATAGTTTTTGTTTGGATCCAACAATAAGATAAGATTTATATTGATAAGATTTGATAATGTGTGTGACGTAAGCACTAATCGTCTGTATGATACTAGAAAGTATAAATTTATGATATATATTCTTTTAATTCAGAAATATGGATACTCCTGAAGCAACCGAAAACGCTATGTCTGAAACATCCCAACAACATTCATTACCCATTGAAAATAACTATCAGTCTGTTAGAAACACAATTTTGAACAATGATTGTACAGAACCTTCAAAAATTGTAGATCAAATTAATAATTCCGAAAACCAAATTCTTGTAGAACCAACTGATGCCAGTTCACAAAGTACAAATGTCACTACTGAATTTAGTTCAGTTGTTTCGACTGATAAATCTATGCCACCTCTTCCGCCGCTTCCCAAAAATGATAATGAACAATTGCCGCAACCACCAACAGCACCATTGCCAGCTGATTATAACATGCAAAATTATGCAAACTATAATAATTACATGTATAATTATAACAATTATTATGGCTACCCTTATCCTCAATACCAATGGGATTACAATAGTCAACAATATTATCAACCATATCAAAATTATAATTATTATAATTTTAACCAAGCAAATCAAACACAAACATCAAAACCTCCACCACCACCACTTGGTGCTGTACAATTACCAGTTGAAGAGAAGCCAGCTAATAAAACCAATGTTGCAGTTGATGATTCTAATAGGTAACTTATTTATTTCATAAATTCATAAATATTAAAATAATCGATTAGATGATATTTATTAATAAATACATATATTTTATGTTACAGATATTCTCCTACAGCAGAAACTGATGATGATGGATTATCAGAAAATATTAAATCTGATATCCTTACTGAACAACCCTCACAAACTATCAATGCTGCTCTCTTTCAAACTGCACCACCTGAACAAATTGAGGAGCAACAAAAAATACCTGAGAACATTGACAATGTAAATCATCAGACCATCGATCCTTCGACTTTGCCTTCGATTACACCAGTACAACAGAGTGTACCTGTAGTTGCTCAAGTACAACCATACAACATTCAGGTTCAGCAATCTAGCTATCCAATTAATCCACAAAATCAAATGCAATCAATTGAAACTGTTAATGAGGTGATAAATCAAAAACAAAACTCGCCTGCATTGAATGGAAAAGATGACTCAATTGAAAAAGTGTCTAAAGCATCAACTGTATTGGGTAAATCCCAAGCCAAAAAACGACTAATGGCATTTTCAATGATGAAACAAAAGTTACAAGAACAAAATAATTCAATTACTGATAATCAGAGTTCAGACATTGGCGAGGGAAATGATGCGGAATTTGTGCCTGAACATAATGTATTCCAAACAGTTACAAAAAAAAAAGTTGTTGTTACTAATAAAAAGGGTAAGCAAGTACCCAATTAGATAATTTATTGTTTGTTTATATTATTATTATGTATATTTTTTGAACCATACAAAGACCAATTTCTCACATACTTTTATATAAATTCTGTTAAAAAATATATTATTATTATTTTATCATTTATATAGGGTTGTTGAGACTTTTTTTACATTAAAATTCATCTACTCAGATACTAAGAATATTAAGCATTAATTCATTAACTGTCAAATTTTAAAGTATCAGATCATTATTAGATAGTATCCTACTCTAAAATTATAAATTTTGTTTAATATAATATTTTGTTATTTTTATAGTTGCTAAAGTTATCAAGGCTCAACAAACGATTGAACAAATTGAAGAAATGAAGAAAGACGAATTGTTACAAGGAAATAATGCAGCATTATATCAACATCTCCTAAGAAGTGGTGGTAAATATATTATTTAAAAACAGTATTTACAGTAATATGTTAAATTATATTTGTATTAATTAATAGTGTAGGGTAAAGCGAAAACTAAAAACATATTTTTAAAAAAAAAAAAAACAATAAAAATAATTTATGCATTAGTTAAATTAGGGGCAGTGTGGTGCAGTGGTACACAAGTTGGCCACGACGCGCGCAGTCACCAGTTCGAACCCGGCTCAGTGCAAAAAAATATTCTGCAGAATTTTCTGTAGTCTCTCTCCCCCAGCCGTCGTTCTGGTTGCCTACTCTGCCCCCCACCGGACCCACTCCACATGTGAAAATTCTCTTCCTAAGAGAAGGGGGTACAAGTGCTACACATTGCACTCTACCCCTCCCAAGCGAAAAGACTTCGATGAAGACCCAGACGGTCGTTTCGATAATAAAAATTGAAAAAAAAAAAAAAAAAAAATTAGTTAAATTCTGGATTGTATTTTACTTGAAATTTAAATCACTATAAATAAAATTTGAAATATATTTATTAGTTTTATGGCATATTAAAATATAACCTAAACACAATTTATCAAACTAAAGATACGTACTTCAATAGTTTATTTATCACAATACTTTAAATACTCTCATTTATTGTTATGCCATTAACCCTAATATATTACTTTTTGTATATATGTATTTTAGTATAAAATTCAATGCAGAGCAACGCATGTACTGAAATTATTTATTGTTTTTTTTTTTTTTTATCATTATTATGTTTTTAACCCTTTAAATAGAAAGAGTTTGTATGTGCCTGCCCCCCTGCGATTGTGGTGGCACCTTAGATCATATACAATGGATGGAGCCATGTCCCGATATTTTGAAGTACTTATAAACGACTTGTTGTGAGATGAGATGTGCGATTTGTGCATGCGCATGTATACTTGTTGCATATGTATTCAAGAAACTGCATTCTCCCTGGAATATTTATTAAAAAAACTGCATTCTCCCTGGAAGCGCATGAGTGATAACCAAGATATAAACGCGACGAGTATACATGCATATGCACAAATGGCGCATCTCATCTCGCGACTCGTCATTAATATGTGCTTCAAGTTACTAACATAGCCAAGATAGGACATGGCTCCATCTATTGTATATGATCTAAGGGTGGCACTCTCTCAGTTCATCAAATATATATATATAGTTGTCATAGCCACTTAGACTAAACACTAATTAGTGTAGACTTGACTAATTAAACATACAATTAGTACTAGCACCCAGTATTGCGTTTGATGTATGACAATTAAATGACATATTTGTTGATTTGATTATTTGATTGGGATATACCTTATGTTTATTATTTGATAGACAATAGCAGAAAAGTGGTTCAAATGCATTAATCCAAAAATAATAATTATACCAAACTAACTTTTGGAAAAGTCACATAATATTGTGTTCACCTTTGTGATATCGTGATTATATCTCTACAATACATAACAATGCCTAAAGTTTTAATTATTTCGTCATCAACTGACATATTTAACTTATTTAATAAAATTATATGTATATTGTATTATTTTATTTTAATTGGTTATTGATATACATTATGTTGAATCTGAAATTAGGAGGGGAGATTTTTTTAGTTCATATTATTTATAAGATTAAGATAATGACGGATTTAAGAATAACAAAAATTATTAAAAAATGGGATCAAATCCCTCTGGGTATGCTCCAGATTGTACCCTCTGCTTAAAAGGTCTGGACATACCTTTGGTGCACAGTTAATTAGGAAGGTTTTCAATAGCAAACTTGACCAATTTTGTATTTAAGTAGATTAAAAATATAAATTTCTCAGTATTTTTTAAAATAATCAAGGAGGGATATAAATATGAATGGCTTAGGTAATATGAATATTAATAAAATTTCAATGTTATTACTAAGATAATTACGAGGGTAATTATTAAATAAATAATAAATTTTATTAACTATGCTTTTATAAAATGTTAGATCAATATTATGCTCTGATTTATTTATTTTTTTTTTGGAATTGACGACACTGTGGGAACCGCTTGCGCATTACTTCCATGAATCTCCCTTGAAATTTGAGTTATCGAAACTACTGTACTTTTATTGGTTAATCAAATTAATTAAGTTAATTAAATGTGGTTATGAATTGCCAAAATATTTTATTCATTAATTATTTATATATCTACTTTAATAGAGGCTTCATTAAAGTAAATTAGTGTTGAGTCTAAGTTAAATTTATTTTTATTTTAGGTAATGAAGCTCCTATCCTTCAGAAGCTTGGTATCGAATCATTAGCAGAAAAATATTCAGCTAAGATAAGAGAACAAGATCGAGTGCTCGAGCGTTCTAGTAGGCATCATCATAGGCGTAGAGATGAATCTAGAAGAAGCCACAAACATCGTCGTCGTTCACGTTCAAAATCCAGGTTAATATTTTCCCAATTTTTATTCCTCAGCACAAAGACTGTACTAAATCCAATAATAAATATTTAGCGCAAAAGTTATCCACAGAAAACAAAGTCCCGGGTCGTCAGCATTGCTGCAATATTATTCTATAAACTTTAGTGAAGGAAGCGCTGAGCACTTTTTGTACCTATTTGATATTTACATTATCATTTAAATAGAGGTATATCAATTACCCGAAATTATTACTACTTAAAATTCATGTCTCCGTGACATTTTTTTTTTTTTTTAGGACTAGGTCAAGATCAACAGAAAAACCAAAGATGCGAGCACTGGAAGTCAAGACTTGGAAAGATTTTGTTAAAGGTGGATTTCACTTTGACAGATTTAGAAGATTCAAGATGGATGAAGCTGAAGAAATAAAAGAAAAAGAACGCAAGTCCAGAAAAAAGAAGAGGCATGGAGACTCAAGATCTGATAGCAAAAACCATAAAAATGATTCTAACATGTAAATCATAATTAATATTATATAAATTAAACTAATTTTCAAACCTGATAAACCAAAACATTTAGTAACTTCATACCGCCCTAAAAGCCTACTACCGATTTTAGGTAAACTCTCTGAAAAGTTACTACTCGAAGAATTACCTCAATTATCAAAGAAAATTAAATTATACCTAACAATTTAGTTTTTGCTCATATAATTCAACCATCAATCAAATACACAGTCACTGTAAAATATCACCATCATTAAAAAAAAAGAACACTGTCCTGGTATTTTTCTCGATACTACCTATGCATTTGATCATGTCTGGCATGTTGGGCTATTGTTTAAATTAAAGTTGTTTCTACTTGCTCTGTATTTCCTTATTCTAAAATAATTTTTTGAAGACCAATTCTTCATTGTTTAGCATAATAACTTTTATTCTCTTACTACAAATTCAATATTGAGTTATCCTAAGGAAGTGATTTATCCACTGTAATCTCTACACATCTGATCTCCTCAGAATAAATCACAATTTAAGTTACAACTTATGCCAACTATACAGTAATTCTAGCATCAAACAAATATCCCAAATATAGCTGCTTATGATATATAAAACCACTTAAAAGTGATCTCAAATTGGACAAATGAATGAAAAATTAAGATAAACAAAAATAATTCAATTAAATTCTTTATCTCAATTAACCCATACCAATTAAAAATATAACTAAATACTTGGTAGACTGTTTGGACAAAAAACTAACCAGGGCCCAACATACAAAACAAAAGAAAACAGTCCAACACTCGACTACGCTTAGCCCATTATAATCCTCTTCAATGAATCTGAAAAACAAAATTTTAAGACAATTATAACTCCCCTTTAGTTGTATGGTATTTAAATCCAAGTCAAACCGTCAAATTTAAGGTCAAGTCAAGCCCATCAATCTATATATTTTATGGCAAATCACTGAAGCCCTATGGTAACATAACCAACAATGCTCTCTATAACAATCTACAAATCCTACAAGTAGCAATTTGTAATTTCTAAAAATTTCATTCCGAATTCTACTCTAACTAAAATCCACTAATCCTTATATGTCATCAATCACCTTTTACCAACAACCCACTGTGAAGACTTAAAAGAAAATGGCCAAGAGATGATCTTATGTAAATAAAAAACTAACAAAAAAAAAAAAGTTCTTCCTGAACCCATCTTAATTAGGAGATACTGTTGCTGAATTAAGTTATTGAAGTCAACTTCATATTATTTATTTATAAAGCTTTATTTTGTATAGATTGTAAATTTAGCTTTTTCGAGAAAAAAAACATGCTAAGTTCTATGTTATATAATTTTTTTTATAGTTGATTTGGGGTGTATTTAATCTCCTTTTTATCTTAACCAACAGTAAAATACTGATATTTCACACATCAAAGTTATAATTAGTCACCTACTATTTGTTCTAATTTTTCATGTTATTTTTATTTAAGACCATCTGAAACAGAAAAAGGAACCGGAGATAAAAAATTACGTCACAACATATTAGATCGCAAAAAAGAAATTCTTAAGGGACTTGAGGTCAACACACATGAAGCAGATTTTACAAAGGATTTTCCCAGTTATCTTATTCGATGCACAAAAAGTAAACCAGTTATTAAGTTTAGTGAAAATCCAGCATATGCTACATACCATCTTCAGAACAGACAGCAAATGTTTGCCACACTTCTTCCAGAAATTGAAGCAATAGTTGTCAAATTCTTATCTTCTATGAAACCAAAAAAGTAAAATATTTTATATTTATCATAATGTACAATTATATATTTTTTAGATTAGCGGTTTATATCATAATCAAGTATATAAAAAGGAAATTATATTGATACTGATTTAAAAATGAATGATGTAATATTATATACTCTGGTTCACAAAAGAACAACTAGTTTTTACACTTGTAGAATTACATGAGCTTTATCATAATATTTTTCTCCTTAGTGCACAGATTATTCCACTTAAGTACCATTAGGTAGAGTGTATACTATAATTGAGTATGTACACATTAACTATTGGTATATGCTACTGAATTATGTTTTGTACCATTTGAGTTGATCAATGCTTTAGTCATCTTCTGGTGGACTTAATATTATTTAGTAAACACATTGTAATCTAACTTAGGATTTCAAATTTTAGTTGGTCAATTTTGTTGCACTATAAATAATGATTTATTATTATTTTTTTTTCAGGCTCAAACAAAATCATATTGAAAATAACTATAATAACATTGATGAACAACTATTAGTTATGATGAAGGATAAAAATATTTATCCATTCAAAGGTTGGTGGCCCATAAAAAATTTTATTGTCACTCAAGTCCAAGAAGATCCAAATGTTGAAATAGAAGAAAACGTATTGATGAATGAAATTACTATTAGTAAACGAACTAAAAAATCTAGATTCAATGATGATACATCTCATGTTGATTTAAGACCTACTGTTCCATCCAAATGGGATAGTGATTATGATGGTAGTCCAGCTGCTGAGAATAAAGTTGCATATGTTGGAGCTACTCAAAGTATAGAAATGAATACTAATGATAATGTCTGCAGAATAAAAAAAGAAGAAAGCAGTCCTATGGACATAAGCCACCAGGAAGAAGCTATGGATACTGCATCTGAAGTTGGTGAAGGTGATGAAACTAAAATTGAAGTTAACGTTTGTCCAGTTCTACCAATTAAAATTCAAGAACCACAAGAACACGCTAAATTGAATACAGAATATGAAGAGTTTTTAAAAATTGTAAAAGCTGAGAAGAAAGAAAGTAACAATTCCATCACTACTACTACTAATAATGTAACTATTCTGAAAGAAAATGAAAACAATCTATCATCAACAAAGTCTGTATCATTGAATGATGGTTCTGTACAAGATGAGTCTGAAGAGTATATGTCCTCAAAATCTTCAGATGAATCGGTTTCACTACACAATGCTGCTGAGGAGTCTGATTCAAATGATGGATCATATGATGAACATTTATCTTCTACTATTGATCTAAAGAATAGAAAAAATAAAAAATCATCTAGTAAAAAGTCTAAGACATTTAAGAATAAAGAAAGTAAGAAAAAGAGGCATAAATCAAGTTCTAGTGAAAGTTCACAAGATTCAGCTTCAGAAAGTGATAGTAGTTCAGATGATAGTGACTCTGAATCAACGGATTCAAGCTCTACAGTTGAAAAAAAAAGGAAAAACAAATCTAAAAATAAGAAAAAAAAGAAAGTCAAAACAAATAACAAAAAAAAATACAAGTTGGACAAGTATAAATCCAGAAGTCCAGAAGACGAAAAAGATGCTAATAGTAGTATTCTCAATTTGATTGAAAAAGCATTGAACGTTGAAATTAAAAAGAGACCTTCAGACAGTAAAGAACTTAAACAAAAGAAGAAAAAAAAGAAACATGACAAAAAAGATAATAAATTAATTGAAGAGAATGATGACAAATTTGAAAAAGTTAAAGATTGTTTAAAAGAAACAATTACAAAATTGGTTAAAACTGATAAAGTGAATAAAAACCAGTCTCTTTCATGTGATGAAACTGCTGTTATTGAAGTATTGAAATATATTAATGATCATAAAAAGAAAAATAAAAAATCAAAGAAAAGTTCAAAAAGAAAGCACGATTCTGATATTTCTGATGATGAGAAAATCCTTAAAAAATCTAAATTAGTTGATAGCTGTTCAAAATCTAAAACTAATGATAAGAAAAAGATGAGTAAAAAGAAAAAATCTGTAGATTCTGATGACGAACATCTTACAAAAAAGAAGTCTAAAAAGAAATCCAAGACCACTGACACTTCAGAGACTGAAGATATAGAGGGATTAAATCAAAGTAAATGTAAAAATAATTCAGTTCAGTTTTTTGATTTGCGACCCAATGAGTGGAACATTTCTAAAAAAAGTTCCATGAGGGGAGTCATCCATCAATCGGAAGTAAAAAATGTAAATAAAATATCGCTTTTAAATGATACAGAAAGATGCAATAAAAACTTAAAAAAAAAAAAAGATTCCAATAATTTAATAGATAACTGTCCTCCTATAAATAGAAATACAAATAAAAGTGAAATACCTAAGTTGCCTAATGTATTTAAAGACCATGTTGGAGAAAAAGAAAAAAGAAAAACACGTTTGCAAAAGACCAATAAACATATGAATAGTGATAGAATTGACAGTATTTCAAAAAATAAAACAGAAAATTGTTTAATTAATTTTAACAATTCTGACAGTGAATCTAATGAAAGAGAAAATGATGAAATATTTAAAAAATCTGTTGACAAGTATAATGACACATTTGAACTTACAAAAGAGTTAAAACAAACTGAATTTTTGAAAAAAGGTAATAACGAACATTATAATACGGATAAAGATCCTAAGTGTATTTTTAAACCAGAAACCCAAAGCACACCATTTGATATATATAATAAATCTCCTATTACTTGTACTGTTAAACCTGCTACAGAAGCCATATCATATAGGGACAAAGTAAAAATGAATTTAAAGAAACTTTCAACTTGCCAAAACATACCATTTGTATTTGGATTTCCTACGCCAATTAATCTAATTAAATCAAACATTTTTAAATTGGATAAAACAAAAGATTTTAAAGTGACCAATGAAGAAAATCAATCTAAAGAGGATGGACCTAAAGTAAACAATTCAATAGTTACTGAAACCAAACTTTTAAATTCTGATGAACCAAAAGTAATTCCTCAAACACAAATTAAAGAATCTCAAGTAACCATTACTGCAAATCAATCACCTAAAGTCAATATTGAAACTGATAAAAAATCTATAGATCATAACGACTGGGATGACTCTGAAGATTCTGATACTGACCAATCACCTACTACAAGCACTGATACGTCAGAACATTCAAGTAACGATGAAAAAAGTGATCAGATTCATTCAAATACATTGGTAAATGACTCACCAATTAGATGCAATAAAAGTGAGACATTCTCAAATGATACCAAGTTTGAAGAAATTGAAGAACTTACATCTAATGGGTTTGAAACAAATAGATTAGATTCAAGAAGTGAAGAACAAAAACTTCCGTTAGAAGTTGATAATGTCCATATTGATAAAGAAATAACCTCTTTGTCAAATTTTGCTGATTTTTCTGAACAACATTCGGATAATAATACTGTAGGTTTGCAAAATAATACTATATTAGTTGAAACGGGAAAAAAAGATTTATCTAACATAGATATACAAGAAGTTTCTCAGTCGAACAATGAACTAATTACTCAATGGACGTCAGATTGGGTGAATTTTGATAAGTCAGTTACTGAAATAAATCATTCAAGCAGTTCTAAATCTGAGGATAAAAATTTACAATTGAAAAAGAAATCACGTTGGGACAAAGAATTCATGGATAATAAAATTAGCAGATCGCCGATTCTTAATAGTGAACTGAAAAAGGATAAGGATGAAGTTAAAGAAATCATTTTGACTGATGATCTAAAATATACTTGTTCTTCTTCTAACAATGAAGATAATAATGAAGAAAACCAAATGTGCGAAATTATGTCAATAGGTTGCACAAATGATAATCGAGAATTTGATCCTTATGTATATGATGATTACTCTCAAACTTATGAACAATATTCTGATATACCTGTGTATTCCGCTATGAAAACTATTGAACATAATATATTAAGTCCGATTGACTATAGTGTGTATGAAAACTATAATCCAAATTATAATTACCATAATGAAGATTACGATATGTGGAAATCTATAGATACAATTGCATCTGAACATGGAGTGATATCATCCATTCCAACAACAGATGAATCAATTTCACAAGTAAGATGATAAATTATTTAATTTTTCTGTGATTATATTTATGAGTTATGTGTATTTAAAATTTTATTTATTGTTTAGTGTGAAAAACATTTTGAAGTGTTGCCCTCTAACAATGTTGCTGTTGAACAAGTTGAATTTTCAAAAGAGGAAGTATCAAATGAAAACATTGACACTATTTCAGACATTCAGGATAATCAGGTAAATAAATAGTAGCAATTAGACTGATAAATTTAAGGAGGTTTTCATAATCACACATTTTCATAGAAATTATTGTCATTCAATTTCTCACTCTTCAATTCATCAATAACAAATATCAAATAACTGATTCAGTATCTAAAAACACTTAAATATTACTTAAGAAGATGTTGAACCCGCATGTGTTGTCTTTTGTCTCCGTCTTACACACATATGACATAGCAAGTTTTCGTTCACCAGATTCAAATGTATGCTGTTATTTTTGATATTAGAGTGAATTGATCTATTATATAATTTAAAAATTAAAGGTAAGATTATTATCTAAGGCCCCATGTAGCCTTTTATTGATATTAATATTTTTAAGTAAGTTATGATCATTTTAAAATATAGAATTTCAAAAAGGTCATAACTTACTTAACTTAATAATATTAATAAAAGGCTACGTGGGGCCCTAGATAATAATCTTACCTTTAAGTTATATAATAGGGGTTAATTCACTCTAATATCAAAACTAACAGCATATTTTTGAAACCGGTGAATGAAAATTTGCTATGTCATACGTGTGTAAGACGGAGATAACACATGCGGGTTCGACGTCCTCTTACTATTGTTTAATATATATAATGGACGTTGGTAATTTATTGGTATATCCGTTCTAGTTTAATATACTCCAAAACTACTGGATTGATTTTTATGCTGTTTTTGCTAAATGATTTAAGAAAGTTTATACAGTTTATGATCATTGCAGTCCTTAGATTAGCCCCTGTACCATTCTCAAAACTGGATATAAGAAAATCAAAAACATTGGTTACCCACTAGTGTTATGCTAAATGTCAGTATTAAATAGCATAATTTAACTATGGTGAATTTGTTATAGTCGACAAAGTGTAGTTTAAATTGTAATTTTTTTAACTTATTATATTAGAAATTACAATAGTTCATAATATAACAATAATATTTAATTTTTAACTGTCAATGGAATGTGTGTGATTTTGAATGATGCTTTCTTAAGTGAATTCTCAATATAAAATAAGAGTAATTCAAATAAGGATTTTTGAGTCAACATTACATAAATATTTAATTTATTAAATTGTCATTATCAATACTAAAACACAATTTTGTTTTTAGGATAAAATTGTCAAAAACAAAAAAATGGACCATGCAAATAATGATGAACTATTTGTCAAACTCTATCATCAACATTTTCAACATTATAATCAAAATCCAATTAAATACTCATTGAGTAATCCTGTTATAAGTAACACAGATGAAGTTATAGTAAATATACCAGATACTTTGATAACTCCAGAAAAGTTATCAGAAACTGATGATAATTCTGATGATATAATACCCATACCTTTACGGACTCGAGCTTATGTATGTATACTTGAAGACGATAATACCAATCTTTATCTTACCAGTGACAACTATATGGCATATTGTGCGGTTGAAGATAAATGTATGGTGCATATATCTGTAAATCCTTCTAGTCGTGATGGAGTTGGAGATGATGTAAGACATTGTTTCAATATAAATTTAAGTGGAACAATATATGAGTATTGGCTACATGCAGATTTAATTCCATTTAATGTTCCGTCTGATGCTGAATCAGGTGTGTTCAGTGATGACGAGATGGATTCTTTGGAATCAGATTCTGGTCATGAAGAAGATGTAAATAATGAAAACAACAATGATATAATTGAAAGTGAATGGGAAATAGTTGACAACATTAATGATGACGTCAATAGTTGGTTAGATGAACCATTTATACTTAAAAAATATACTATGGAAAATGTGAACATCAATGAAGAACATTGTGTGACTAGTTCCTCGGAATGTGACTCTGATGGAAGTGAACTTTCAGATTCTTATGTTGAAATGTCTAATGATAAACAACATATTAATGAAAATAATTCCCAAAAATCACTTGAAATTAAAGATGATAAACACCAATACCAAAATGTGATCGACAAAGTGATGCCTATAGATGTTTCTGATAAAACTGAAAATTCTGCTACAAATTCAGATTTATTTGTAGAAACTGAATCTTCTGAACAATTAGTAACCGATGATGCAACTAAAGAAAAGATTGATACGTTAGAAGTGGTAAATGAAAATAATTTAACTTCAAAAATAAACATGGAAAACAATAGTGACATTTCCATAAAGTTGGAAAAAAAAGAAAACAATGGAAATAAATCAGGTAATAATAAACATTTGGAATACTGTTAATAATAATAAAGGTACACATTATGTAAATTGTTTCAATTTATAAAATTATATTTTAAATAATTTTACATAATATCACTATTAATAATTTAAATTGAAGAATAATTATTTGATAGTTTTATATTAATAGAAGCTTTTTATGTAATAAATTTTTTTATATTTTGTAGGTGTAGTCATGAAAGAAGAGGTTACTGTTGATGACCTTTCAATGATGGATACCATTATTAATCAAAAGGTAAATTAAATCATTATTAAACATTTTAAATACCTTTTTATGTACAGTTGTTTCAAAAAAAAAAAAATTATTCTTGTAGTATCAATTTTAAATATTGAATTTTTTTGCAAATAACTTGTATGTAGTTAATTTACTGAAGTACGTTTAATTCATTAAGTCTTATTTAATAATTCAACTGTTGTGTATTGTTCAGATATTAATTCAAAAATTAAAAGTTCGTGCAAAAGAAAAGATTCGTGAGAAATTGCCTGACACAATAATGGTTGGTTATAGTGACAACATGGAAACTATTAAACACCCGTTTTTAGGACTTTTTCAGCCACCAACTAACAGTATCTTATCTAAATCAAGGTAAGCTCACGCATACACATATATTTAAATTTAAGAATATAATATTAGTGTTAAAATGTTTTAAATTATTTTTTTTATTTTATGATACTTAATAATATTTATCGATTGCTTTAACTTAAATAAAAATAAATAGTACTTGATACTTATAATTAACGTGACCATAATTTTTTTCTTTAAAGCCGGACATCTGTACATTTTAATAATAAAAAAAAAAACCATATCATTTTGCGTAAAATAACTTATTTATATATTATATAATATATTTCTATATTTTTTGAATCCACATAATCTGCTTTAAAATAGCCTGTTTGGTTTTTATGTATGAATGGAACACTTGACATGATTAGTTTGATTGTGATTTGTGATGAATAACTTACTATATATCTACCACAAGTCAACTTTTTTTTAAAGCAGGACGTATGGTCACGTTACTTATAATTCATATCATAATATTACTGTATTCAAATTATTTATCTAAATTTTTTTTTCTTAAAAACTAATATGTTATTCTTAATTCATTTGTTGTTACTGTACTAATGTAGTAATATTATTTGATGTATTGTTTTATGGCATTTAAGTTAAATATCTATTAAATTATGTACAAAAACATTAATTTTTAATTTTTATGTTTAGGCCTATTAAGTCATCACACAATTCTAGTTCGTCTAAACATGTGATTTTTGCTGATGGAATTCGTCCTGGAGACAATATGGCAGCATCTCCAACACACGACGATGTCGGTTGTCCGTTATCACCTCCTCCTCTTAAAGCATTAATGCGGGAAACATTAAAATTCAAACGGAACATGTATCCATTTAAAAAATCGAAAGTACGCGCCAAATTGAAAATGGAAAAAAAGAAAATAGCTAAAGTAACACCATCAATTAAGGCAACCAATTCATCGGTCATTGAATATTATATCAGCCGTAAACGTTTTGCAAACTTGCCTATTGAAGAAACGCCCATTAATACCTCCAATTCTTCATCAAATAATGATAGCGACACAATTGAAAAAATGTCTACTCCACCTAGACCCACAAGAGACCTCACTCCAGTGCCATCTGATAACGAGTGTTGGAGTGACGACGATGTTATTAAAAACAACAAATAATAATTCAAGAATAAATGAGCTTTATATATGTGTGATTTAAAATGAAAATATTATATTATCAACTTATGTCTTTAGTTCAATGTTATATAAACATATGTGTATATATATTTAATACATATATTATGTCTATGTAATTTTATATACACCATATACATACGTATTTAATAATTTTATGAATCTATCATATTATTTTGTTTAGATCAAAATATGTATCTTAATATTTATTTTTTTTATCCAATTTTATTAATTTGTGTAAAATTAATATTTATTATAAGAACAATGTTATATATGGATGGATAAAAAGACAAACTGATGTATTGAGTGCATAATCATTTTTTTTCCCTTAAAATAGTTAATTATTTAGTAGGTACATCAATAGGTATTACTTAAGGTATTTTATTGTCATATATTGTCTAAAAGAAAATATTGAAAAACTATAATTAATACTGTTGATTTTGGATACATGCATCTTAAGTCTAGAATATTTTTAAATTTATACTACTTAACCACAAATGTTTTTTTTTTTTTAAACTTATGATTATTGATTATTTAAATACCTGAATTGTTAAATTTATAAACTAATTTTCTAATTCTCAACCCCTACCAATTTTTTCACTATGTATCATTTTGACTGATTGTCAAGTAGTCCAATTTACTTGTACTCCAATTTTCAATTTTATAAAAATAAAAATATATTTTTTTTTAAAAATAATGATATAATTGCATTTTTAATTGTTATTAATATTTTATGTAATATGGTGTATTATATATTATTATGTGTGTTGTAATTATGTCAAGCGATGTTTCTTAAAAAAAAAAAAAAAGTTTAATAATAAAAATTTGATTAAAATTAAAAACAGATTTTAATAATTAAGTTTAGGTATACACAGATGTAAAACCACGATAAAATATATTAGTTGTAAAAATAAATCAAACCATAAGCACTCTGAAATTCAAATTTGAAAATACGGACGAATAATCCAAAATGATTGTTCTGCTTTTCATTACAAAAAACGTTGTTTACCTACCTCCGGGTATTTTGGTCTATGGGTGTTGGGTTGTAATAACAACACAACACGGACGAGTGTTAGGACGGTTAACATATATTTACATGGGTATACAAACGTACAGGTAATAATATGTTTTTAATGACGAACAAGAGGGTAAATTTTTAAAAATTTTAATTAATGTTTATCTTACAGTAATAGAAACACAATATTATACACATGTAGGTAAATAATAATAATAATAATAATATGTTGGTAAGTACTAAATAATATATTCAAATGTCGTTGGTTCGATTACACAGTACAAAATGGGAATAGTATAAATTATAATATGAACATTTGAACAATACACACTTATATACGTCTAACAGAAATAATAACATTGTTTTAAACACACTCGTGAAGGATGTGCATTAGCATTCAAATTTCAAAGGCGTTGACGGGGGCGGAGAAGAGTAATTGAGTACCTAATATATATATTAATTATATGGATACGAACTGTATACGAACGTTGCGGTGTACGATATATCAATACGTTATAGGAGGGTTGGGGGTCAAAATAAATCTCAAATTTATAAGATAATAAAGATCTAAGGTCCTTACACACTAGGCGAATAGTTCGGGCGCGGACGCGATTTTAAATCGCCGCGAACGTTCGCTTAAAAACCGAACGGCTTATTTTAAATTAGACCATTCACACTATACGTAAAGCGAGCGGACAGAATCCGCTACCGTCATCCGCGACAGTTCGCGCATGCTTAATTTTAGGCGAACATTCGCCCAAAACGGCTAAAATTAAACACGTTGTTTTGAACAGACCCGTTCACACCGGGCGAATGTTCGCCCGAATAACATTGTTATGGTTCGGCGCGATTTTTAACCGCGTAAAATTGTATAGTGTGTATAATAAGCTTTGTGTTCTAGCGAATAAAATTCGAGGCGATTTAAAATCGCTCGGCGAACTATTCGCCTAGTGTGTAAGGACCTCTAATGTTATTTTTTTCGTATAGATGTAAATAGATATGCTATATTTATTATTGAACTACGAGTTCATAATATTTTTTGCCCTGAACGGGGCAAGTCGCAAGTGTCCTATCTTGTCTCCCAATGGGCGCCCGTGGTTGTAGGTACCTATATCGAGTTCTGCATAGAATATTTTTGTGATCGATCTAGAATAGGTGGTGCGGCGCCTGCGCTTGTAAGCTGGTAGAGTGTTTGTTAAGTATATTATAATACCTACCTAAATATGACAAAATACGTTTGAAAATTTCCAATATAAGTACCTACCGTACTACGATACAAATACGCGCGCGTGTGTATTCAGTCAATGCCGTGCGCAGAATGGTTTTGGGGTAAAGTCCCCCCTCCCCCCCCCCAAAAAAAAAACGCGTGAGGAAAGTTCTTAAATGTGTAAGCCTCCCCCCGAACAAAAAATACCGAGTCCGTCCGTCTTACAATAATATACGCATATTTGGGCACCATCTATTTGCCATAAGTCGATAGATGTCCTACTGCGCTAGTTGATTCCGTTGTTAATGACAAATCGTCATAATATATCGGTATAGGTATTATACGGCTGATCGAATAGTAACGTGAAATATGAAAAACCGCGTGTTATATAGACATATTTCATTCAAAACAAACGACCGACGATGTCCACATCGACGCAGTGGCGTATACATATGTCACTCAGGGACGTTAAAAGAAAAACATTTTGGGGGGTTTTTTTTGAAAATAAGTTATTGAAAAGTAGATAATTTTTTTTTCAAATTATTTTGTACCTATCACGTTATTATACAATAAATATTATTATATTTTATTTATAAATCCTGTTTGAGTATTTTTATTTTATTCGAATTATATTAATTATTTTAATTTGTTAGTATAAAATTTATATTACAGAAACCAAATACTTCGGGGGATGTTTGAACACCCAAAACACCACCCTGTGTACGTGCCTGATGTCTATAGAATATTTATAAAGAATCGAGGGAGATGTATAAAAAATAATTTCAAACTCGAAATTTACATTATTTATAAACATAATTAAATGTTTATAACGAATCCGTTCCATAGAATTTATCGGATTACAACGTCTATACACGATTCAATAAGATATACTTAGATATGTCAGATTGTCAGAAAACATTTTTTTTTTATCGACCAAGTTATATATTATGATGGATAGGCACCGCGATGTTTTTTAATAACTTATGTAATATTGCATTGAACGGTAGACTCGTATAATTTTTGTATAGAACATATTTATACGTTGGTGTTGATCACATAACAAAATTAAAAATCGAAAAACGGGGTGGAAACCTTGAAATTATAAAATGGGCGCCGAACGGAGAAATAAATAATTTCCAAAATGTCATCCCCGAAGAGGTATACACCGCACCGACGAAAACCAGTCGGGTATCTATGTAGGTATATAAAACAATTTCTTGGAATAGTTTTTCTTGGTTAGAACAATTAGAGGGAGAAAATCGATATGAGTATTATATTATATAATCAGTATAAGCATTCGTATAATAAATGAGAATAATGTTTTCTGCAATTATTAAAATCTTTTCAAGGAGCATTAAAAGTTAAAATGTCAGGCTCTCATAAAAGGTTTGGAATCACTGTTTTACGACCATATTATAATATGAGTATCAATACAAAATCTTAACATTTTTAAGCATCCGTTCGTACCTATATGACCTATGGGTAATTATAGGTGTGATCATAAGTCTCGTATCATAATAATAATATAATGATAATAATACACTAATAATAATAATAATAATAATAATAACAATAATATTTAATAGTAATAGACTATGTCATACACACCTCTTATAAGTTATATTGTACATTACGACTAGGTTAAGTGAGGAATCGCGTTTTCTGATTTTCAACACTGCTTATGCTTGTTGGTATTTTTTTGTTATCGAGACATCTGTACATTTTTAACAACTTTTCACGAAAAACAAAAACCTGGTTTGATCTTAATTGATTTTCATTTTAAGATCCATCATAAAAATTTTGGTTAAATTAAAGCATTAAATATTAATATAAAGTAAATACCTACATAGTCTATTATAGTATATATACTTTACAATATAGAGCCATACAAGGTGATTCACTAATCATACTCATCCACATTTTTCATTTAATAATGAATTTATAATTTCAAACATATTTGTTTGTTCTATAATATATTATATCTACTTACAAGTGTCATATGGAAATACTGCCAACTCTTGTCATTCAAATGAAAACTTTTTTTTTTCTGTAAATTATTTACCTACTAAATAATTTTTTGAAAATGTTGTTGTACTAATTAAAAATTTTAACTGGTAGTCTTTTTAACTATTAAATAGTTTATACTAAAGATAATAATCCTTAAAATCTATAGCGTTATTATACTTGAACAATTTTTACAATAAATAAATATTGGTAGATGGATTGATATTAATTATATAGGTAGGTAGGTACCTAATAAAACCATGATACCATCAATAAAACAGTACACGCTCACTTATCTCCTAAACCCATTATAATAATGGTTCTATTATCCTTAGTATACAAAGTTAAACAATTAAATAACATAATGTCACAATAACGTCATAGTAACTACTTATCCAAAGTTAGATTTTGATACGTCATCAATTTAGAATATTATTCGCTAAATAATTTATACTAGAAAAGGGTATTATCATTTGAAACATAGAAGTTTGTAACTTTACATAACACTCCTTAAGAAGTACAAAAAAAAAAAAATCCTGATCATAAATATGGCCTTTAAGTATATTTGAAAATTCTTGAAATCAGATTTTGAATAACTGTATTACTGAAGAAAAAGGAAGGGGTTAGCATGTTCAGTGAATCACCCTATAATAAAAAAAAACTTTTTATTTTTTTTCTTTACAAATATAGTTGAAATCTAGTGACAAGGGATCCTTTTAACAAATTTTAATATTTTACATTATACAAGATCAAAATAATTTAGTAGGTACTTGTGGAGTTTGTACACGATTTAATGATATTTTATTTATTAAATTCAATCGAATAAATAGATAGTAAATATTAAAAAAAAAAAAACTTAGATATTTAAACTTGATTGTTTCTCTTGAAAAGTTAAAGATGTAAAAAGGTACCTTTTAATAAATATCCATTACAACTTTTTAATGCAACAATTTACGTAGTATGCACTTTATATAGATTATATGTGTACCTTATTATATGTATTAAGTCAAAATATCCAAACCAAAATAATTTATATTTTATATTGCTAATGATTTTACTCCGATATTAGCTAATATGTAAAGTTAATGATAAGGGAATATTATCTAAGCTTACAGTATAATATGCATTATGTATACAGTGTGGTGTATGTGTGATCGACATTAACAGAATATTCGATTTTCAAACTTAATTATTACTATTATTTATTAAAACCAATATAATAATTCAATAATTTGTTTGAAATTGGTTCAGGTTAATTAAAAATATAATATGAATATTCGGAAATTATAATTTCGAAAATATGACTAGAATAAGCAGTTGCACAATGTGGATAGGGTATCAAGACTTATAATAATTAATGCCTACCTAGTTTAGAGTTATGAAAGACGAATCTCAACATTTTAAGTGCTTTATTTACCACTACAATTAATTAATTTTTACCAGGAATTTTTCCTAAATACATATTTTGTTCATGGATATTTTGACCTAGAATTATTTTATAAAAATATTAGTATGTTTTTTTAAAAGAAACGAATTTACCGTAAGACTATATTTCACTAAAACACGTGACTCGTTAAATTCACACATGTCTTAAGACCGCCCTTGATCTGCCCCACCCCTAAACGGCGAGTTTTGCATTCGAGGGAAAGCTAAGACACATTTCCTGTGGATTCATCATAATGTATACAATATTAAATAGGTATATATAGGTAATTAGATAGTATTAAAAAACATATATGTTTATGCGCACAGATTTCTAATAAATAATAATAATATTATACTTAACGTGATTTTAGAGGTATATAATACATATATTTTATAATATCGACAAATAATGTAATATAAATATAGAGAACAAACAAATACTTTAGCAAACCTTCGACTGTATCCCATGTCAGACGTTCGCCTTCCGTATGAACAATAAAAATAATAATAATGTAAAGTAACCGTACAATAATAATAGTAATAATACGGACTCTGTTCCGCTACACTCAGAACGCTGCACCGGTGCATCATCATCATCATCTCGGGAACGAGTCGGCGGTCGCCGCGTAGGTGCGGGCCTGGAGGTTCATCGAAGCCGACCTTGGCGGGCTCCGCCGCGGCGGCGGTTTCTCGGCGATGGGCGACACCGACTTGCAGTACCTGAGCGACGAGACGGCGGTGGCCGTCCTGTGGTTCTTGCGCGTGTCGACTCGCGCGACCACCGTGGCCGTGGCCGTCCCGTTGTCGTGTTGGCGTTGAGGCGCGTGGCCGAAACCCGACGCGGACAACAGGCGGTTGCCGCCCACCGCTACGGCCCTGGCCACCGGGCTCGCTCCGCCGCCGCCGCCGTGGGACGTCTGTTGTGGTTGTGTTTGTGGTTGCGGTTGTTGCCGCGATTGTTGTTGATGACGGTTGGACACGCGAAAACTGCTAAAGTTCACCAACCGGCCGGGTTGCGTGCGGTGGTACTGCGACTTGGTGCGCGTCAGGTTGTTGTTGCTTGCAACATCTGCAACACGCGCGCGCTCGCATCAGTCAAACGTCGTGGTACGACGGGGACGTTAATATTGGCAGGTGTGTTATAGATAGATGTGTTACGTAGGTATAGTGGAACTACGATACGATAGTGTAAAATATGTTATAATTCTTCAGATATTAACCATACGATTTGTATTGTTTAGCCCAGTATTTCTCAACCTTTTAAGTATCGCGACCCCCCCCCCCCAAATAGGTATAAAATATGGTAAATCACTTCGCAACTCCCATATACCTATATTAAGTACAAATTTGAACCATAAAAATATCACAGCATTAACCAATTAACAAAGGGAAATATATCATTTATAAATACAAGGCATGTGTACCTATAATACTTGATTTAAAATTGTTACAGGTATGAGTTTTTTTTTTGTTATTCAATAAATATTTTTAAAAAAATGTTCATTTTGTAGATTAGCGTTTTATTATTTTTGACCTACGTGACTCCTAGCTAAGGCGATCGCGACCTCCAAGTTGAGAAACGCTGGTTTAGACCACAAGTAATATAGTACCTATAGGAACGACGAATAGAGATCTTTATAGGTAATGGGCAATTTAGTTTAAAATCGAGCCTTTGGGTTTTTGTTAAAAAAACGAAGAAATTAGCACTCTACGGCTCAAAAAAGTTGAAGAATTACAACTGTGCCATTGTTCCTTCGGAAAATTCTAAATAATAAGCTTTTTCGACATTTATAATAACATAATTTTATATTATTTTATTATATTAATAGGGGTTCTGAAAAAACAAGTCCAAATAATGATTTGAAATGTCAATATTTATTATTTATATTTACAGACAGAAAATAAAAACAGTCTGAGTATAGATATAGTAAAAAAAAAGTTTATGACCCGAAACTTAAATATTTACTATTCATATTATTTACAAAAAATTAAAACAAGCTTTTGTAGAACTGTTTATAGTATTTTGGTATAATGTTAGATGTCAGTAAGCTTTGTAAATATTTTTTCTTATATTCAGTTACAGGAATACCATTATAATATTACTTTACGTCTTTTTACATCATTATATAATTTTTACGCTGGAATACATGAACAATCGAAGTTCAGGTTATACTATTAGATGTAAACCAGTGGCGCGCAGTGATATTTTATTATTAAAAATAATCTTTTAAATTAAATCTTTTAAAAAAACGTATTTTATTGATGAAAATTACAATATATTTAAAACATAATATTTTTATCAAATAAAAGCGTATTGACAATGATTATTATTGTTCGATATTCAATGGCGAAATGTTGAAATTAAGTTTTTAGAATTAAAGCGATCATCGAACGTGGATATATAGGTACCTTT
This sequence comes from Aphis craccivora, assembly GCA_009835225.1. Taxonomy (NCBI): domain Eukaryota; kingdom Metazoa; phylum Arthropoda; class Insecta; order Hemiptera; family Aphididae; genus Aphis; species Aphis craccivora. The sequence goes on from VUJU01000414.1 coordinate 98,641, forward strand.
CTACTTTAACTGGTCATTCCTGTGATAACGATCAGGGCTGGGCAACTAAAATACGAGTGCTATTCTAAAGAAATATTGTTTGTACAAAAAAAAATCTAATTTATTTCGAAAAAAACCTGATAAATTGTTTTAAATTGAATACTCGTATAAGAAAGCAGTCATTTTAATGTATAAACCGCATTGTCATCTAACATAATAAATTCAATTCTTCCTTTTTAGCCAGTCTTGCTCCGCTTACATGTTGCTTGTCCTAACCGCACGCCACTGGTGTGAACATTCAACATAATATCCATTAACGAATCGCACAGTGAGCTAATATAGGTATATGGTATCTCACATTAAACACGATATAGGTAGTGCCTAACAATTGATCCATTAAATTTCAGAGAACCATTAAATCAATGAATTTTTTTTTTTAATGTGTCTCGGTATAATATTTTATACTTGTATTATGTGCTGTACACACGCACCATAGTATTTTTGCGAGAACTGAAACCTTGATGTTTTTTTTTAGTTTGGTTCTAAGAAAAAACATTTTGATTCCTATCTCGGAGATACAGATTACATAAAAGATAAAAATTGACACGGTTTCAGTTCTTAAAATCAAAAATTATTTTGATATGAATTTCCATTACTCCCTCGCACATTAACGAGTGGTGGAATTTACTTCATATCATATTATATGTATATTATACAACAGGATTTATGAATCTTTGATAGATTTCAAAATCTTAATATTTTTATTTACGTATTAGTATTGTCGTATATTCATAACGATTCTTACACAATATAGTTGCATGCACATTTGAAAAATCAGAACTTTTCTATGCCGAGTTAATTAAAAATCACCACAACTGCAGCATGTGTTAGGAATGTTAAAATGCAGGTTAACAGCTGTGCGCCTGTGCCCAACAAGCAACATTTTAGAAAAAATTATAAATTTGATTAACTTACGATATTATCTATGTATAAATACTATTTTGACGTCTGAATAAACAATCGATTGAAAATATTATGTATATTTTGTTCATGAAAACACGCGGGAAAACGTTTCTAAGATTATAATATCATGTTGATATCGAAATTTTATTGGCCAAAAATTGAGCCACCGAAATGTATTTTTTCTATATAAATTGTATTCCATATTTTTATATTTTTCACGAGGAGTAAAAAAAAAAACATTCAAATCTCAGTGTTCATTGGATAATCTCAAACAGAAGAATCAAAATTCTAAAATCCACAGGAATCCTTCTTAAGTTGGGAGAATTAAAAAAATAAATAAATCAGATAAATCAGACAATATTATCGATACTTTCCATATTTGAAAAATATTACACACGCCGGAGACAAACCGTAAATTAAAAACCATGGACTAATACATATTATCTTACAACGGCGACGTAATTGAGATATAAAAATAACGATTACTGAAAAATAAAATAAAATAAAAATATAAACGGCGAGACATTTCTCACAGCGAAACGATAACCGGCAATATACGTTTTCTGATTTTCCTTACACGCCTGTCTGAATGAGACAAATTCGACATCGTCTCATAAACATTTTTATATTTTATTTGGATGTATAAGATTGACCCGTAAAGCTGGACACCACCAGCTCACGCGAGCGGAATGCAAGCAGTATATTGTATGTACCATATATTCCAAGAATACTATATGAAAAAATAGAGAGAAACTATCTATAGTATAAACATAAAAATCGATACCATATACAATATATTTTATTATTAGTTATTAGCTTATTACATTCAAATTCATTGAATAACGTTTGATTTAAGTATAATAAAATCTAATTATTTGTCTGCGTTCTAAGTATAGGGAAGGTATATTATGTTGTCTTGTTATTGTTTCAAGCCATAACGGCATAACGCTGTTTCGTTACTGCAGGTAATTTTACCTTTATAATAATGTTTTGTCCTAAAAACAAAATATATAATAAATATAATAATAAAAAAAACCGGTGATCTAAACATGATCTAAATAAGTTTAATGTTAATGTAATAAATATAATAAATAAAAAACAAGTTAACACACAAAAAAAATAAGTTATGGGAGGTAATGGACTCACTGATGGTATTATATCACTTTCCGCAATTGCGCAACTGCGCTATATTAAAATCGTAATAAATACTCATTTATTGTGCGCGGACGTGAAATAGTTGCTCGCCGATATTGGAATTCGCCAAAAACGCATAGCGGGTGACTGCAAAGAAAACGACTGCGGTTGAAATACCGATTGAAAAAAAAACGGTTTAGTAGTGTATAGTTCGATCTCCGACAAAAATTTGACGTGCTTCGTACAGAATAACTAAACGTCATTCCTCAAATGTTTTTATCCAATTGCGGTTTAACATAAAATCGAACTTGTCGGACTCACCGTATACCTTTATTTGCATATATATATATAGTTATATTTTTTCTACATTTTTTTCTCATCGTATTAAACCTGCGAGTCATAAAAAAAAACCACGTTTTCCTAAACGGTATAGAGGTAGTAACAGCATATTATATTCACATGCATGTAAATGTCGCACCAGGTAATATTATGTGAAAAACATAAAACGCACGTTTTCACTTTGAAATTTGTTCCACTTTAACGGAGGATGATAGACTATTACAAAAATTCATCATAATCTTTCAAAAATATTATACACGTAAACTTTTATAAAAATATTTTAATGCATAACTGTTATATACTTGTATTTGACTGCAAATTCACATATACATTTTATATAATAATATAGTGTCTTTATATACATGCACTACATTTCAAAGTTAAAGTTAAATATAATATATTATTTAGTTACTTAAAAGTTGATGTTTGAAAAAAAAATATAACAAAGATTAAATAAAATATGTAAAATATATACGCAGTAATAAAAAAAAAGATTTTTCATGCTTATTTTTCTGAATGATGAGCATGGAAACTGAACACGTTACACAAGATAACGAATGTATATTTACATAATTATATATAAGTTCAGAAAACATAAAAAACCGAGAATGTTCTAACGTTTCATTTTATGATGCGATGGCAAGGAGATTATTATAGCATATAACATAGTTTATTAATTATTATAACACTTTTACATAATAGGTATAGTGTTTTGTTTTGTAACCGAGATGTGTTCACGGCCAAGGAACTGCGTATTTTCTACATGTGATAACTATATTATTATATTAGGTCTAAAACGGACTCGTGTCGACAACGGTTTTGGATATCTCATACGACCATTCCGTAACGGGCCGTGATGCTGCAGTGTATAAATATCGATTTTATATTCTCCACACGCGTGCCATCATCATACATATTATATATATCTGCACCCACTGCAGTCTGATCATTCCTGTAATAATATGTGAATTTTGTTGAAAATAGGGGTGGTTGACGACGTCTTGCAGAAAATCGGGTGTCATCTGATCGAAAATCGAATAAACACACCTAATATAATATTATAGTGAGATTGAACAAAATTTACCGTACGGTTATTTTAATTCATTCATTGTATACTTATATACGCACGATCGTATAATATGTATAATCGAAAAAAATTAAAAAGAGATTATTTGGAAAATGTTCAATTAAAATATTTGATAAATAAATGGTGAATAATTACTGTGATTAGCAATGTGTTGTAAGACCACACATTGGTATTTTAACGATGTATATTATAATACCTACACACTCTTTGTCTGGATGTCTATCAGAAAAAAAAATCACAATAATTTCATACCTTCTGTTTATTTACTGATTTATAGCTGTGTGCGATGGTTTCGACTTGAACTTTGATCTAAGATGATACTATATAATGATGAATCATTATTATAGTGATGCATTGATACTACGAATATTTTCATTTTACTCGATTAAGTTTATTTCGATTTTGAATCGGATGACCCGATTTTCTTATTAATCACGACCATTGTTGTTTACAACGGCTATGTAGTCCTGTATAAGTAGCGACATTTAACCACAGCTGAACTGACTGTTCATGATGACATGCAGCCAACGTCACACTAAAGTCTATATAATAATACACATAATATATATAGATAGGTGTGTATATATATTATATATATATTAAAGTGAAACAGAAAAATTACAATAACAAACAAAAAGCACCTGAAGTGTTATTCTAACAACTAGACCAAGAATAGTTCTTGGTCTTCTTGGATTTCCGAGAATATTATAACAGTAAACACACTTACATTAAATGCGCCAGATAAGTTTGTAAAACGTTTCAGTGTAAATCTCAAACACAACTGTTTTTGTGTTGATTTAAGTATTTTTTTACGACAGAGTAAACATATATTATGTACGTGTTGGCCTATTTGTATAATAACGATAATATATTGTGTGCCTAAAGAATTAAAGTAGGGCTGTTGTTTATGCATCCGTGAAGTAAGGATGATACTCTTGTGATAGTTTTTTTCTAATAAATTACAAGTTGAACACTAAAAGATCTAACATCTTTTTAAAATGAAAGATAAACATTAAAAAGCTTTTATAATTAATTTTTGAAAAGTTTGAATATACATTTCTTTTCAAAAGGAAATTGTAACTGTCGTTTCCAGTTGGTGGTTATAATGTAATAGTTTTAAATTTAATTTTTAGATTTATAAAACAAGCTTTGTTTACCAACACCTTTATATGACCATTTATATATATGACAGAGCTAAATCAAAACAAATGAAATCACAAATAAACAATAATTTATAGTTACTAAAAACAAAAATTTAATCTTCAACGGACAACGGTACTAAAAAGTTAGTTTAGATTGGGCCAAATGTTTTAATTATTATTTTAAACGTAGGTGCTAACATAGTGTAAAATATTATCGAGTTTTACTGAATTGTTACATTAATTTAAGTATATTTGTATATTTTGTGTACATACAATAATGTAATGATTTGTATAGTCAATGAAATAAAAGTTTTGAACAAAATTGTTCATAAAATAAATATTAAAATCCTCTAAAACCATTTTTTTTTTTTTAAACAAAAGTTTTAATACAGTTAATTAAAAAATTATTATTTATTGATACACAAACGCAAACTAGCTATATATTGTTACCTATATTTTGTTTTTCGATATTGATCATCATAAATAATGATAAAAAAAGGATAAAACATATACAAATATATATTTTTAGAATGCAATAAAGATATACTTGGATGATGGTGGCGTAGACCCTAGAGATAAAACTTTATGTAAATGATTTCAGACAATAAATATTACTTAATTATCAATCAAAAACTAGAAAATATCTATAAAAATATTGAAAATAAACAGAGAAGTTTAATAATATAGTAGAAACTAGGAACAGATAATAAGAAGGTAATATTTTGGTGAAATTCCAGAGATTTTATCACACAATATATATGTTTTTTTTTTTTTTAATTTAGAGATTTCAAATTTTTCTTAACTGATTTTCAAACTGAAAATAATATATGTATGCACCATTAGAGAATACTGGTAGTTTATTCTTTCAGTTATTTTTATTTATTTAATTTATAAAATAATGTACTTTCCTTTGAACGATCAATTGACATAAATGTAAAAAGTTTTATTATTGTACCTAATAGTTTACTTAAAATTATGCAGCAAATTAAAAAAACATAAATAATAAATAAAATATCTACGAAATATACCATCCAAAAGTTTACAGCATCAAAATCATACATACTAAAGTACTAACATATCAGAAACAGTCTATATGAGTAAAACGTAATGACATTAAACAGTTTAAGAAATAACTTTTTATACCTATATGAAAAGTTATAGCAAAAATCAAAAAAGTATCATTGAAGTTCAGATCATTAGTTCTATAAATACTTAGTGAAATACATGTGAATAGTTGATGAAATAAATTATTTTTATTAAATATCAACAGCTCATATAACACTCTTGTGCTCAAGTGTTTATAAAATAAATAAATAATAATTTCAATCATTAGGTATGTATAAATTGTATAATATATACTGTATAATCTGGATAATCATAACGAAAATCTATATATTATTTGTAATTTTGTTGAAAAATAAAAATGCAGTTATTAGTAAAAGTAAATCAATCATCGAAGTATGAATTATTATTATTTATGATGGCATAAAAATATGTCAAACACGTACATATATCTTTTTATTCTTTGTACAGTTTTTCATTTACGGAAAAACGTCGATTGCCAGAAAAAAAATGTATGCATTGTGAGTCTTAAAATTGAAAACTCACTGTATTGGAAAATATTATTAGCTGTTAAATTTTTTTTGTACGATTTGTATAGTCATCACGTAACATAAATGTTGAAAAACTGTTTTATTATTATTTTTATTTTCTAACGTTAAGCACTTATAACTTTTTTGAATCACAAAATGCATTTTAATTGCTATGCAAAACTGAATGTTTTTCTGAAAATGTTTATATCTAAAAATTAAATTTCAGACGAATTGTTAATTAATAATTAGTTGTAAGTTATAACTTACAAGTGTTTAAAGTTTGGAATAGAGTCGAGTGGTGCAGAAGTACCCTGCAAATGGTTGATCTACTACAACAGTTTTACCTTGTACCGTCGATCATCAAAACTTTAAATACTTAAGTAAAAACAATTTAAAAAACTTTAATAGTTTTCAAGATAACCAGTGTTTACTGCTAAAAGAATTACCTAATAAATATAAATTGTTTCCGATGAAATTATTTTGCACTATGAAGATATTTTACATATTTACTAAATAAACCACGGCTTACCGATTTACATACATCTGCCAAGTGCTTATTACATTTAAATGTTGTTTTTAAAAAAAAATACTGGCTTATTTGATTTTAATAGTAGGTGCACGCGGTCTTCTAAATACTTAGAATAATATTGTAATTAAACTCGGTTTTTTAGTTACTCATAGCTGTATCGGCTTATCACGTTATCACGATATTCATATTATTATATTATGTATATACTATTATTGTGGCGATTATGACGTTAGGATTAAGTCGTTACAACACTATACCACGCAAACACGGTAATACTGTACGCTCGATAGATATCCGTTCAACGAATGCGTGGGATTAATGTTAGATATTAGATTATTGCGTGAATAATAATATTTGAATAATATTATACTATAGTGTCGTTTTCAACAGAAACTGAAATCGAAAGTTTTTAAATCGCGGTGGATATTTTATCCCGTAAGACATATTACGAGTATTACTAGACACAAAATATATAGATGCGACCCTCGTATTCCATCGATTTAATACTCCTCAAATTAACCCGACCAATTTACTCGGTAATTACAAAAGGTGTTTTTACGATAAATTTTTCTAAAGACGAGCCTGTGTTCTCACAGTGACTATACTTACATAAATATCCAAGTTGTTATTGGTAAGGTCGAAAATCTACCGAGTCAACCAAAAGAAAAACGAATTAATTATTATTTTCCTTTGTATATAAATGGGTGAAATAAAATAATAAATTCTTTTCAATCTCACTATAATATACCTATCTTGTTTTCTACGGACAATTTTGGACGACTGAATTGTCAAAGATTTTGTTCAATGTATGAAAAATTGAAAAGGTTGGAAGACTCTTGGGTTATAGTGGATAAGGAATATCGGTCGTTGTACCACAAAATAATCATCCTGTATACTAGATATAAATCCTTTTCCGGCATCTTGTTGACCCCAAGATTCGTATTACACATAATACGTTTGCACGGAAATCGCGTCATTATTATAATCATTATTATATCTACACGTACGCTGTACGAAATATATTATTATATTCACAACCATGATTGCAAAATATATCATATTACTGTAATAACTGCATCGCGAACAGATTTAACAAATCACATATTTTATCGTTCTCTATCTATCTTTTTATACGTTTAAAAATTAATGTTTATTTTGTCCTATTTAGAATCAAAAGCTAGGTAGTGGACTGTTTTCATTACAAGTTATATACCGATAGATTCCTCGAGACTCGAACGGTGTTTTTAATTATTTTTTTTAAGTCATATAGGACGCTATACACTATGGATCACATGTGCATCCAGTTTTGGTTCCCAAAAATGCAATATATGTATTTGTATATTTAAATAGTTACCATCGATTATAGATTATATTACTATTATAGAAATATGGCATAAACATTTTTTTTATAAATATATTAAAAAGAAAAAAAAAGAAATCCTAAAATTAAATACTACCTATATTATGCGATTGTATTTTAAAGGTATATTATCGTAGTAACAGCATTAAAAGAAATTCCATTCTATAACCCCAGCCCCCCCTTAAATACTCCACTACTCCACTGCACACTTATATATATACATATATATATATAATATATAATTACGTCTATAACGAAGTCGATGCCAATGTATATAATATGTTGGTGCCTTGGTGGTTACCGGTCAGTGGTATATTATTATTGTGCCCGTACATTTACAATGTCCATGTATCATAATAGCCGCCGTTCTAAACGGCTGTAGAGTAGTGGGCAATACCAAATTAGCGTAATGTTTTGGTATATTAATGCAAATGCTACGTTATTAGTTAACGGAGCAAGATTAATGAGATCCGATTTGGTGGCGAAACCGTAAATAATTACGATGTATTACCGTCGATACAATAATATACGAGCAACAACAACAATAATAATAATTGTTATACGACCGCGTTCCACACACGATATAATCTCGAGCGTGTGTTTATATACTTATAATACATAACGACAGTATAATCCCATGGATCGGTATATATTATGATAATACAACGTAAATAAACATAAATCGCCATTCGCTACCATGTGGTGTATACGAGTACACTGCAGGCGACGATATTCTTATACTTAGGGATTTCGTCTATCGATAAAAGACTGGACGGTTCAAACACCGCGATTGTCCGTATGATATTCACATTGCTATAGTACAATAATGTTAATACGCAACACCTATACCGTTTAACAATATGCAAACAAACTCGTTAAAACTATCGTTAATCAATCGCAGCAGAACATAATAATTCGAAAACATTTCACCAGACATAAGCAACAATAATATAATTATTATACTATACGTACAACACACCCTTCTCTCGTTACCGCAATAGTAATAACAAAGCCGTACGCCTGTACTCGTTATGTATTCATTATTTTATTATTAGTATTGTTAGTAGAAGCGCACTCACGATGAAAATGTCTTTTTTTTACTGTGTTTTGCCGGCGTCTGGCTTGCACCATTCCGTAGACGACGGTCGCCAAGCTGCTGATCTGACTCGACTGCCGGCTCAGGTTGTTCGCCACCGCTCCCTTTTTGCCCACCACGAAGTACGTTTTCATCTCGCCCTTGCCCTTGACCGCGATCGAGCCCCGGAACTCCGTCTCGTAACCTCTGTCCATCAGGATCTACACACACACACCAACGATGACAATAAGTATAAGCAACAATATAATATTAATAATGCACATTATTATACAAAAATATTTTACACGGATCGTAAATCGATTGAGATTTTTAAACTTTTAGATACAAATTTTAGACGATCGAATGAATACAATTTCATAGAATATATGAAATGCCTATTTACAGTACCTATTATAGGTATACACTATGCACATTGCACATATCGTATAAACTGCATTTATGACGTTTAATTATAATACCTATTACCTATTATATTATGCATAAATGGAAAAGTATTGTTCGGTTGTACCACCACAACTACCAAAAGTGAAATTATTGTTTCTCGACGCGTTGATCAAATGTCAACCATACCGCCTTGATCTGACACATTGTACTACGCGAAATGTAATTTTCCAGTGGTACGCCATACAGTGCACGTGGGTACATCTATATATTACTACTGTATTTTATATGTGTAGTTAACACACATTCAAAACATTAATAATTTAATAGTCATGTTCTAACGCTGTTGCGTGCACGTGACAACATTTGAACATAACTGGCGCGTGGCACAATTTTGCATGTATATGTTACACGATGTAACAAACGACATAAATCTTTAATAAACGATTCTACAAAATAATATATATAACCGTTCGATAATGGCTGCGTAAACGTATGCATAGGTATATGGGTTGCGCTTTCCACCAACTCCATACACAGATTGTACTGCTGCGTGTGACGACGAAGACTGAGCAGTTTATTATCCGCGAAGGAAAAACAATGTTCAAAGTTTATAGTGTCCGACAGAAGAATATGTTTACATAAATTTAAAATTTATATATGATATTATGCGAGTAAACTATACGTCGAGCGTTCCGCAAAATAATAACACAAGAGATACCTATACGCCTTGCGTCTTGCGTGTTTACAATATAATGCAATATAATGTGGTAAACGCGCGCATCACCGTAGTCCAATAAAGTGAATTATTTTGTTTATTCCGACGGATCTGGTTGGTCATCTAAAAGGATAATATACTTATAGCCTACCTCTGTACATTACACTATTTTATTCTCCAAATCGATCCGTTGTATCCAATTTTTATTTAAAAACGAAATATCATGAATAATGCATGAAACGCACGCGTACCTATGTATTATGTAATATTCCTACCCTCCTACATGTTGTATTATTTTCCGATACAAACTTAAAACTTTTCATCGTACTCGTGCATTTTTATTTTGTTTAAATATATTTAAAAACAATGTTCACAAACAGGTAATATAATTCATAAAACTTTCACTCGAAAAATCAATTAAAAGAAAAAAATAGAGGGGTATAGTTGTGAACGGTATAGTCGTATAGAATGGGTATTTTTGATCTTGTAAAACGATTCTAAGTAATCTAGATCTCGGCTTACCCGAATAAAAAAGGTCAAGATTTTTTTCTATCACGGGTACTAGAATATATTATTGTTATTTTTTTTCACAAGCTATATACTGATAAATTTTTAAAAAGGATTTCTTAAAGTTAAATTTGGATGTAGGTAGATAGATGTACCTAGATAATATCCAACGTATAAAGTTTTAGGAAACTTATCCTAGTTGAGCACAATGTACTGAAACAATTGAATTCAGATAAGCAATGCATTGACGATAAAAAAATGGTTTAGACTGTTTTAAAGTTGTTCATTAGTATATGGAACTATGTATATAAAGTATGATTAAGTCGTATAAATGTTTCAAAGCACTTATACCTATGCAATAGGTTTTTTTTTTATATTTTTTATTGTCGTGTGTGTATGAATCATATAACGAAAATAATTTAACAATGCTATTGGTATCTTTATTAATTATACGCCATATAAATTGCATATAATATTAGATTATTAACGTCGCGATACGTTTATTATAATCAGATTTTTAAAAAAGTGAAACCACCTATGGATATGAATTTTGGTCGTTATAAGACAAAAACATAATAATATATAAATGCGAGTAACAAAAAGTGGGTAAGTGGGTACCGCTCTGCTGTACATTAGGTGCCGTGTGGATCACTATTTTATATTATAGGAGGGTTAAATTTGAATCCAATGATAATTATCATTG
>VUJU01000415.1:0-10453 GCA_009835225.1 Aphis craccivora
AATGTACATACATCACGCAATAATGGATGTATCACATATATATGTGATATGAGTCTTTATTTTACGAAAGAATAATTATTATAATATAATTGTATAATTACATATACGATGTGCACATATCAATTAAAATATACGATAAGTTTAATTTTTAAGTGCAATTAAGTATTAATAAATAACTATAACGAGAATTTTATATCTTTAATATATATTTACACTTACAAATCATTTCGTTTCGTCAAGGCGTTTTCTGAAAACCCTGACGTTGGTATTGCTAATTCAAAATTCGAATGAGTAGTTTCTTTGTTATTAAAATATATATCTTAAAGATAAAAGTTCTTGAATTGGTTACACAAAGATAAACATTAGATAAAATATTAAATCTAGTTATAGAAATAACTTTTAGTATGCGATTCATATTTACATACAGTTACCTTGTAGTTTGTACTAGATTGGCTCTATTATAGATATTGTTGATTTTTCTATGTATTTATCCCAACATGTAAATTGTAAAAAATCGATATATATTGAACACATGTGTTCAGTGGCTATAGTGAGTCCATTCTTATTGCTAGATAGGATTAAGTATTTTTCAAAGCATATTTTAGATACTATGAATATTATATAATTTTTACAATGATATATTTAATATATTATGGCATATTATATTTGTTGTATTTTTTTCGGACGGTTTTTTAGAGATGTTGGAAATTATGTTGATGAATTTATGAGGGCAAGAAAGAGATTAATAGATCATAATTTTTGTAAAATGTCAAGGACAGTGTTATATTATACTAACGATTGTCTACGTAGAACAAAGCGATTTTCAACAACACAATGAACTGAGTGAACCTTTCATGATAGTGTATTAATTGTTATGAATAAGAAATATTTTGCACTACTGGAGACACTGAAAGAAATTTTTAATCCGAATAGTACTGACCGCGAAACTGCTTTAATTGCTGAGAATCTAATTAATAATAAAATAACATAATTTTAACGTACTTGGATGTTATTTTTAGAAAAATAAGTGTCTAGATATCTACAGTCAGGGTTGGATACTTTTAAATTACAGTAATTTGGTATTCGTAATTGTTTATAAAATGTTGATGTAGACAATTTGTAATGACTAATGAACTATGAATTAAATAATATTTGTGTACCTACCTAATTAATAATTACTTTTTAGTATAAATTTGAAATAAGTCTGGATTGTACAATTTAAAGTTTATTCCAACTGATAAATTTAACAATGATTAGGAAGGTACTAAAATAAACGGATATTATTATTATATTATATAATGTGTTCGAACTTTGAGGAATTTAATAGCTATCAACATTTTGATAAAATATTAATTGCAAACTTAAAAAAATCTATTTAAAATATATATAAATTTGCGAAATTTAACATGAAATTTGTTATCCTTGTTTGAAATTATATTTTCGAAATTCCTTAACAAATTTATCGTTATTTTTTTTTATAGTTTGTTTTTGTAAAATATGTAACTAGATGCCTTGAGGCTTGAAGTATCTTAGAAATTTCAAAATTAAGCATCTAATGAAACTTATGAAACCTAACTACCGGAATATTTTATATTCATTACCTATTATTTGTGTTCATGAAAACTAGCTAACCAATATTGACATCAGTAGCTATTTATCACATCACTTATTAATGCTATCCCAATTTATCAGTGAAATTTTCCATGATTGGAATTTTAATTTTTTTAATTAATAAACCAATAAACCTTATCTAATAGTTATTATAAATAATTAAATATAATATAAACTTTACAAATAAAATATATTATGATAAGTCTACAAATTCACAATTTAATGAATGTAATATTGTGATTACAAGCTTAATGGTTTACATAATATGTCTCTTATACTCATATGTAGACAAAAATTGATCATTAAAAATGATTTTTATTTTTATATTAAATACTTACATTATAATTTTTTGGAATTATTAGGAGTAAATTATGATTTAAGATTTTCAAGGAAGAAATTAGAATGTAAGTGTAATGTGTATGTATCATTTCAAAATTGAGTGTTCAAAAAGTTACCTACATCTTACATGACATACAATATGCTAGTAAAACGTATAGTGATAACTGCATATCAATTTCTTCCTCTTCAAAATCTTGTGTACACTTATACAGAACGTGTTAGTAAAAATAAAATGTTATTTTTATAACAATATTGATTTTTATTTATTCAATATAATTTTTGAGATCAACAACACATTATAAAAATATAACTATTAAAGAAAAAAAAATTTGGAAACTAAATTAATATACATGTCTTTTTCTTTGTCATTGATATAATTTAATCTTCTTTGGTAGCTACCATTGGAAATCGTACAACACGCAATTCTGTGCCATAATCACATACAATACTATCCGATAGTGTTAATAATTGAGTAACAACATTACAATCAGAATCTCCTAAGCTAAACACTTTCACTGGTTCTCCTGTTTGCACATCCATAATAACTATAGAACCCTGAAATCATTAAAACAATTTTATTTGCATACAATTTTCTATTTTTTTTTTAAACCACAATAAAAAAAACTACCTGTCTAGAAGTAATAAGCAAATTATGTGTTAACATTGCCAAATCATAACAATAGACATTGCTCTATATAAAAAAAAAATTAAACATTGAAAATAATATAATAAGTTGAAAAATAAAATATCTCACAATTTGAATACTATTAAGTTGGTGACCATGAAACCTATCCCATACACAAATTTTATCATCTTGACCAATGCTGATGACATAACTAGCTGAACATGTTATACCTAAAACTCCTCCATCATGACTTTGAACTGTATACATGCATGTACCTAGAAGTGAAGTATATTAATAATTACACACATTAAGTACATTTAATTTTTATAATGTAATTTATTATTAACAAACCAGTAACTAAATCCCATACACATAACATTCCATCTTGACTACCAGATGCAGCCATGTGAGGATTTACTTGATCAATAAATAAACATGTTATTGGACCGTAATGGCCATGTAAGGTATATAGTAACTGTCTATCTTCAATTCTAAATACCTACAACACATAAGAAATTAACATAAAATATTGATCAGTAGTTGATAAGTTAGACAGAGGCACACTAAGTATCCAATTGGGGCATTGATTACCTAATGGTTTCATTCAATTTTTTCATGAACAAATTAAGATTTTTAGTTTTTACAGAAAGTTGTGAGTAATAATTACAATTATTATCATAATTTATTAATACATAGATAATAAGTACTAACTTTAAAAAATTGAAATAATGAAAATATGATGAAATCAGAATTTTGCTGTCTGGTTTAGTTCAAAGTTAGTCAACATTTATAGTTGTTTTTATGGTACCTACAAGTTGACTATTTTAATGTCCTCAATACCTATTTTAAGTTTTATTGTAATCAAATGTATTGTGGCCCAATGTAAATGATAGCAAATCAATAACATTGAGTACATGGTTAAAAAATAACATAAGTCGAGAATTAATAGTCACTTATAAAAACTTTACAATAAACATAGATATACTGTTAACAACACACTACTATAAATACGTTAGAATAATATATAAATAGTAATGTTCAAAGAAGTTACCTTATTTATCATTAATTATCGAATAGAAATCTAAAATTTAGTGATATACGGCATTAAATAAATAAATAATTATTGTATTTTAATAATTAAATGTTTTAAAAAGGCAATGTTACTTTTTTAAAATAGAAAAAAATATTGGATATTAAAAAACTCTAATGAATGTGTCAATATATTATATAAAAATCAGTTTTATTTATATTTAATTTGAGTAAAGAAATACTAAATTTATTTTCTCATTTAATATTAATAAATACTAACATATTTTAACATCTTATATTAATTATTATGGTTTTACTAACCTTAAGCATGTGGTCTTGGCTACCAGTAACAATATAAGCTCCATTAGTTTCAAGAACAGTAACTGGTTGATTATGTGCTTTTAGAGCTTCTATATGGAGACAGCGTACAGTATCATTAGTTGATTTATAAGTGTGAAGAGATGAACCAACACTCCCCGTTCTTACATGTTCTACAGTAATAAATACATTTTGTGTAATTATATAATAATAAATAATTTAAAACAAATAAACATATTAATTCTAAAATATTTACTTCTAAGTGAGAATTTGGTTTTAGGTCTCTCAATAGATTCTCTCAAGGTTGATTCACTAAAAATATCAAGCGTAAAGAATTCTAGGGACCCATTCAACCTCACAGCTACTACATATTTATTGATCAGTTTAATTGCTGTAAATCCATCATTCATGTCTCCTTGCCACATACACTATTTTTTATTTTTTTATTTAATGAAAACAAAAATATTCAATAATTAAGATTTAATGTCATACTTTAAGTATCCCTCTGTATATATCCCAAAATTGCAATGAACCATCAGCACACCCAAGAACAACAACATTTTCATTACAATCCACACACCATATCTGGGAATTGACACAAATTTCATTTTCAGACATTTTTTTAGAATGATTTTCCCATTTATTTTGGTCTGAATTAATAATATGTCTTGATTTATTCTCATCTTGGTTTATCGTGTCATAGTTGGTATTTTCATTGGAGATCACATTTTTACACCTTGCACATAATCTAAACAGTTTGTTTGAAAATTATTACAATTAATTTTATTAAATATAAATTAAGACTTACTGTTCTGTGTTTTTAAAAGACTCTATGAAACCATAATTTGACATAGAATTAGAATCAGAAATAGAGTTTTTAAAATCATTAGAGAAGTCAGCTGATAAATTTAACTCTTCTATGTCATCATCACTAGAATTGTCCAAATTAGACCTTAAACAAAAATAAAGTATAAAAATAATATATATAAATATTTGTATAACCAGTAAATAGTATCATAATATAAGATTATACTTTAAAGCAGGGGTCACCAAATGACTGTCCCTAGGCTGCACGTGGCTCGTAAAAAAATTTAATTTGGCTTATAGACATTAAATTTACTCTTTGAATTATTATTTAAGGTAAATGAGGTTTTTATTTTATTTATTGATTTTGAGTTTACTTTTTTGGTTAAATATATGCATTAATATCATCTAAAAATGACTATACAAATAAAAAATACTTTTTATTTTTATTACTTTTTTTATATATGAAAATATAGAAAAAATAGAACAGTTTATGTAATCTAAAAATTTACTTCTACGTTTAAATTTAAATCATTATACTGTTCACAATTAATTAATTATGGTTTATTTTTACTCACAAAAATGTTCAAAATCACTTTTATGATTTTCAAGTTTTCAACATAAATTTTTATTCCTTTCTTTAAATAATCATTTTAGTTAATAAAACTTAACATGATGTATGCAAGTTATTAGTTATATATAGTAGGTAATAGGTATACCTACTGGCTACTACATACAGTGGTTCAAAACCCATTCAATATTATGTATTTTTATTTGAACTTTCCAATATTCCATATTATTGAATAAATAAATAAATTTGAATTTAATAAAAGAATATTTACAATGTTAGTTCATACAGCTAATAATCAAAGAAGATATTAAATATTTTAATACGTATGAATTTAAATTAAATTAATTTTACTGTATTTTATAACTTATAAACAATTATATAACTGTTGAACCCTAGGGTTAGTTTAAGTACATTTCTATACCTGAAAATCTAGTCAAACACATTAAATTGAATAATTATATTGTTTTAAGGCATTTATAATTAATACATTAGATAACTATTTATACCTTAATGTATATTTTTGACTATGTTATAAAATTAATGAAAAAGTCAATAACTTAAATTCAATATTATTGAAATTATTATTGGTGTTTTAATACCTAGCAAAAAAATATTTCATGTAATTTTTTAAAAACATTAATGAACATAATATTATTTATTTATTTAAATAACTAAATATTGAGTAGTATCATTATTTTATACACCCCAGTTGATATAATTAGTTTTCATTAAAATAAAATATTAGTTATAAAAATGATTAAATTCCCTAACTGATTTTAATGAAATTTACCTATCAATGGTACTAATCAATTCACCGGTTAATGCATTCCAAACATTAATACAACCAGCAAGGCATGTACTAACAATAATATTTCCATATGTAGCAATGCATTCAACTGATTGTGTGTGCCCTTTAAATTCAATTGGAACTGCTTCTAATATTACCTAAATAAGAATTTAAATCTACAAAACTTAAATAAAGTGAAATTAAATTATATTATAAACTATACATACTTGTATACCAGAGTCATGTTGTATATAACTCACATCATGGCTCCATCCAGCTCTCCATTCAGCATAGTTACGACTACAGACACACCGATACAACATTATCAATGTGTAAACTAGCACTAATATGCTAATTAAACATAGGACAGCAGTTAATATTAATTCTGATGGCGAAGTAGGTATAAAAGGTTCAGATGATTTATCCACAACATTGATGTCTTTTCTACTTTCCAGTGGAGCCACTATATGAGTATCTGAAACAAATAATGCACATATAGGAATAACTATTTATTATACAGGTAGTTTTCTTAATATGAACATACCAACAAAATCAAAAGGGTCAAGAGCAGCAGCAAACGATTTCCAATGGGATGGAAATGATTTATCTGCATCATTCAGAGATTCACGCAATGACATTGCTTCTTCTGGTGTCACAGAATGAGCCAAATGTATAGGTTGTAGTACAGACACATAGGATCCAGAGACGCTAATATTATACATGCTTAGTAAAAATTGCCAGTTGTACCAAGAGAGTCTAGGCCAATGAGGCCATTTTTCAGCATTTAGAAGTTGCACATAATACGGTAAATCATTTTCTTGAGACTGATTAGCCTTACATTAAAATTACAAAATGAATGATAAAAAAGATAAATCAAAGAAAGTCATGAAGATCAATGATTATTTATTAATTAAAATACCTTTTTGTTAGACTGATGTTCTTGTTTTACAGTAAATCTAGCTTTGTTTTCAATTATAACAGCTCGCCGACCTTCTTCCCATGCAAGAGGGAAATGTATATTCGATCGTTCTTGAATATATGGTTCATTAGTTACAGATTTTCTTAAATCAAAAAATTCTTGCACAGTTTCTGTATTATATATAATACCAGATATCCAAAATATCATAACCATCATTAACACTCGTTGAACAATTCTTGTAGCTGCCCAAAGATACAGTAATCTCAAACGTTTTGATATTGGCTTGCGTCGGGGATCTTCTAATGAAGCCATAATTTGTAAACCATTTAAGCGTGGATGAGAAGCAGATTTTAACATCACACCACTACGACTTGAATGTTTTAATGCCGGAGGATTAGATTTGTGCATTTTATTGGCCAAATTAGCAAATGAAAATGGATAATATGTTTTTTGGTAAGTAGAGTCATCTACCGATTTCATATTTAATGATATGAGTGCAAGGAAAAAGAACATTTGAAAAAATAAGTCACATAATAAACCCACAATGGCAAATATACAAAATTCCTAAAAATTTAATTCATATTAGATATAAAATTAAAATTTTATGAATATAAAACTACATTACTTGAATTGATGAAACAAAAGTTAATAATCCACCAGTTAAAATAGTAACTTCAATTAAAAGATTTTGAGTTATGGCCCATCCTTCTTTACTTAAACCTTGGGCCAATCTTATTTTTACATCTAAATTTGGCGCTGTTGAACCCACTGATTTTATTATGATCAACATATTTTCAAGACCAACAACAATAACTAAATAAGGAAACACCTAAATAGTCATATAAAAATAATATTTTAAAGTAAAACAGTATTAAATACAGTATATCATAATAAATTAAATTACCATTTGACTTTGAATGTTTATAGTAAAATCTAATCCAAATAAAAAACAAAGCCCCATAGTTGTTAAAAGAGTAGAAACAACTGTAAAAACAGCTCCAAAACTAATTCCAATCTGAAATAAAAAAATAGATTAATTTAAATTGAACAAAATTAAAAAATGTAAAAGAAATAAATACCTTAGAGACAAAAATGTCCATTTTTTTAATAGAGTAATAAATATACCCAAATAAAAGCATATAACATGAGAGTAAAACAAATATTGTTTCATAATTTATTTCTCCAGGGTAGTAAATATGTAAAGTTGAAGTGTCTGATAGAACTTGATTTGATTTAACATGCATAGGGTAAATATGTTTCAAATGAGTTTTCAATCCTTGTATATACCTATAATAGTATATATATATATATATTAAAATAGTAATAATAATAATTATATAATACAAAAATTATTTTTAAATTTAATTCATAAGGTTATACCTATTAAAAATTCATTAATATTTTATTAAACAGAATATTTGAGGGTATTTATAATATTTAAAATAACTAAAAAAAAGTGATTTACGGAGGCACAAGTTGTTTCATAAATATTGTAATAGCAAATTGAACAACTCTTTGTCGAGGATGTACAGAATATCTTCTAATACCGGTTTCTTTAAGTGGCATACCAAATAATAATTCTGGAATACTAATTTTTATATGAGATGGACTCTGAAATATTATAAAAGGTTCTATAATAAATTATTTAATATAAAATAATTTAATCTAAATGCATACCTGATAAGTAAAAATTGTTTTTTCAATGCTATCATCAGTACGAAACTCTTCTAAATCTTGATGCCACAAATTAGTAGGCGATACAAGTAAACAACTGAACTCTGGCAATGCTTTTACATCAGAATTAATGTTTTCTATGTGTAAGCAGACATCATTTAAAGAAATTCTAAAATATAAAATATATTTTAATTAATACATTTTAACAATATCTAGGATTTTTTTCAATTAAGTACTTATTATCTAATTGATAGTTTCTAATGATTTCCACTAATTTGAAAGATTCAGCTATAGGGCCTTTGAAGGCATCTGACAAAACTAAGTTATCCAACCATGGAGTTACCATTGATCTCAAGACTATCTATACAGAACCACAAATAGTATTAGAAAATAAACATTTCAAATTTTAATAAAATTATAATATTAAACTAAATTATTGAAAATGAGTTACTTGTTGAATATACACACTGGGTTGCCCATTAAACCATCGATTTGTAGTATTATCTGGTTTATAAGAAGGAGTTATGGTTGATTGTACTACATTGCTGAACAATGGCAACCCAAACAGTGATAAGCTAAAACAATATTATTTAATATTTATTAAACAAATTATAATATTATTATATATACAATGATTTCAAATTAAAATATTAAAACATTATTTAATATTAAAAATATTCTGGAAATAATAAGAATATTATATCAAAAATTATTGTGTTGGAACTGGGTTATTTATTTTTTTTTTTTATGATAAAAATATTGTTCAAGTTTTACTTATTTCATACACGAACATGAATATTAATATTTTATTAGAAATTTTTATTTTTTTTAAGAAATTTACAATCTATTCTTAACTAGAACAATAAGCAAATGTGACAAAGGTAGTTGCATGTGAGTATTTTAAGGGAAGAAGCCACCCATTAGTGACACTACCTATTTTGGGTTATGATTTGTTTTCTCTTTTCTTTTTTTGTATGTATTTGATAGTTTATTATTTATTTTATTATTTTTTTAAAAGCTAAATTAATTTAAGTTTCTAAAAGAAAGTCGAGACACCATCTACGCTTAAGTCGCCTTGGAGGATTACCTGGAATAGATAAGGTTGATAATTTTGAAATTAAATAAATAAGAATCAGTATGATGGTCAGTTATTCAAACTCTTTATTGCTATAAATTAAGCATGGTTTTAGCAATGGTTGAATGATAAATATACATAAATTACCTGCATAAAACAACAATTGCAGTAGAAACTGTTAATGAAATGACAGGATGAGATGCACAGAACAGACCATAGGAGTAATATAACTGTGAAACTTTGTCGGGGAGACGTCTAGGCATAGCCAAATTTGTCCAATTCGGATCACCCATTATTCATATAGAATCTGCAAAATATGTTTCGGTCATTTTATGAACATTTAACTAGTTTGTAGTTTCAAAACAAAAAATACAAATAATGTCGTACAGCATTCACATGCACATCTTATAGATGGTTATGTTAACCAGTTCACTGACGACTAAGTCTGGTACACGGTAGCAGCTAGTCACATAGATCATTGATCAAACAATCTGAAGAAAAAAAACGGGTTATATTCTGTTCGATTCAGAACATCTCTCACAAGCTGGAACAATTAATTACGTTATTTTACAAGCATTATCCGACCACTATATTATATACAAAATGCGAACATTAATCGACCAAGGATAAAAATTAAAACGTAGACGTTAAACAAATATCAGCAGAACGTGTTCGCTCGTTATCTGCAAAAAAAAAAAAAA